>KE158299.1:67407-82745 GCA_000411055.1 Leavenworthia alabamica
GTCGGATACAACTACGAAGCTTCCGGAAGATGACTACGGTGGTGAGGTGTACGGTTGGTCGTCGCTGGAGAAGCCGGAGATTTATGGGAGCAAAGGTGGATCAACGAGTAATGAGGTTGATTACGGTGGAGGTGGTGGCGGAACGGTAGTGATGGAGATATTAGGGTATGTTGGATTAAACGGCAGCGTTTTAGCTGATGGGGCCAATGGAGGAGTTAAAGGTGGTGGTGGGTCCGGCGGCAGCATCTTCATCATGGCACATAAAATGTAAAACCATCTCCTTTTTGTTTCCCTTTTTGTCTTTTTCTTTGATTAAATCATCGCATTGGTTTCGTGGAGTTCATAAATATAAAATAGAAGTTGACACTTCTGGCTCCACATTTGGAAATTATGAGAAGGTCATAGTGTGTTTAGGATATAAAGTTTTTAATCTGTTGAGTTGTGGCCCATGAATCCTTAATCATTGCATTTAGATTTTTGCATCTGCTCTTTTTGATGCATTTAACAATTTGGTTTGTACTTTGCTTTGGTTCTCTAGATTTGATATCTGAAACTACTGTGTTGGTTCATGACACAGGACAGGAAATGGTCGTATAAGTGCATCTGGTGGTAATGGTTATGCTGGTGGAGGTGGTGGACGGGTATCGGTTGATATATACAGCCGCCACTCTGACCCAAAAATCTATATCCATGGTTAGCTTCGGTTAGGTCTTTCGACCATTCCATAATTTTTTGTTTTCAATTGATAGATATTGTGATGATACTCTTCTGTGAACTGTCTTGACAACAACTCATCTTGGTGGTCCCCCTCTTTTTGTTTAATGTGTGATTGTGACAGTTCAAATCGAATTTACTCTTTGTAGGAGGTAGTAGTTTTGGTTGTCCAGAAAATGCTGGAGCTGCAGGGACTCTTTATGATGTTATTTCAGAGAGCTTAACTATCGACAATCACAATAAGACAACATATACAGACACTCTTCTCCTGCAGTTCCCTAACCATCACCTTTTCACTAATTTGTATATCAAAAATATGGCAAAGGTTGCTGTTCCCTTGCGTTGGGGCCGTGTCCAGGTTTGTCAAAGTAGATACTGTATCATCTTTTTATCACTGAAGCCAAGTGATAAATATTCTATGAAACAAGTTATTTCCTTCAGCGAGTACATACTTTGTCCCCCTCCCTCTCTCTCTCTTGCTTTACATTTTCCTGCTTTTATAGGTTCAAGGGTCGATAAGTATGTCAAATGGTGGAAAGTTGAACTTTGGTCTTCCACGTTATGCTTCTTCTCAATTTGAGTTATTTGCTGAGGAACTCTTGATAAGTAACTCTATTATCAAGGTACCTGATTAATTTTGAAAAGACATATTTATCTTCATTTCATGTACATACTATGTTAACCTCTATGCTATGTATCAGGTGTTTGGGGCTTTACGTATGACAGTCAAGGTGTTCTTGATGTTGAAGTCAAAAATGTTTATAGATGGTGGTGGAGTAGCAATATTGGGAACTTCAATGCTCGAAATTAGTAATCTGTTGGTCCTCAAGGTATTCTAGTCAATATTTAAAAATCAGTTTTTTTGTCGTCGTTCTGAAGTGTAACAATTTTGATGTTCCTTTAGGAGTCATCTGTGATACAGTCAAATGCAAACCTCGGAGTTCATGGGCAGGGTCTGTTGAATCTTACAGGCACAGGAGATACAATTGAAGCACAACGTCTGATTTTGTCTCTGTTCTATAGCATCCATGTAAGAAAAATAAACCGCATCATGTTGTTGTTATGCTTTGGATTTCTGTGTCCTTTTTTGAGCTGGTAGATGTGAAAGTTCAGATAAATGTTATTCTACTTAGTGCGACATAGTACAGGGTTAAAGCTTTTATTTATAGGTGAATCTGTTATGCTTAATAGTTATCTCTATGGTTCTTGAAGGTTGGAGTTGGAGCGGCTTTGCGTGGTCCTTTGCAGAATGCATCAACTGGTGGCCTGTAAGTTCTGAAGGTTCGATCCTTCTACATAAGTATTATAATCTTTTATTTGGTTTTGTTGTGCTGAGTCTGTAAAAACTTTTATGTTTGATTTATTTCAAAGTACTCCAAAGCTTTACTGTCAACGCCAAGATTGCCCTGTTGAACTACTTCATCCGCCGGAGGATTGCAATGTCAATTCATCTCTTTCATTTACTCTTCAGGTGCCTGTTTACCAAAAAAAAAAAAAAAACATAAGGAAAGAAGGTGTTTCCCTGTTTTAACTGGTCTGTGTTGCAGATCTGCCGAGTTGAAGATATTACTGTTGGAGGTCTCATCAAAGGATCTGTAATCCATTTCCATTTGGCAAGAACAGTAGTTGTCCGCTCTTCTGGAACAATAACTGCAGACGGGATGGGTAAGCACACATAGTCATAATAAGATGATTCTCCTACTTTCTGTCATTTCTTATTTGTAATGTGAACCAGCTTCTGAGAGATTTAATCATGCACATAGGCTGCAAAGGTGGAGTTGGGACAGGAAGGTTTCTAAGAAGCGGTATTGGGAGTGGTGGTGGACATGGTGGTAAAGGCGGAAGCGGTTGTTACAATCATACTTGCGTTGACGGTGGTGATTCTTATGGAAATGCAGATTTACCATGTGAACTTGGCAGTGGAAGTGGAAATGAAGAGTCAACAGATTCAATTGCTGGTGGAGGAATCATTGGTAAGTCATTATAAGCATTTGGTATCTGATATTTTTAATTTTCAGATAGTATCAGCCGGACATAACACCCATTCTGGCATGATTCATTTTGAAACTCTTCCTAATAAATATTTATATGGAATTTGTGAAGTGATTGGTTCACTTGAGCACCCACTTTCAAGCCTGTCACTTGAAGGCTCAATAACAACGGATGGTGAAAGTCCTAGGAAGACGCTGAACGACATAAGTAATTCAAGTCTAGGACCTGGTGGTGGTTCAGGTGGAACCGTCCTTTTATGCTTACGCTCACTTGAGTTAGGGAAGTCTGCGACTCTCTCTAGCAATGGAGGAAATGGTAGTCTAAAGGGAGGTGGCGGAGGAAGTGGCGGAAGGATTCATTTTCATTGGTCAGACATTGCTACTGGCGATGTCTATCATCCTATTGCCAAAGTAAAGGGAAGAGTTTATGTAAGGTTTGTTGTATGAAGTTCTACTCATTCTTTCTTTAGTTGTAACTTATAAGCAGTCTAGTTTCTCCTTTTTAATGCGTTTCTAGAATATAATATGTGATTTCTATAAACAATTATAGAGGAGGGATGGGTACCATTGAAGATAACATTGGAGAGGATGGAACTTTGACTGGTAAAGCTTGTCCAGAGGGGCTCTATGGTCTATATTGTGAGGTAGTGTTGAGATTCTTTATGTTTTTTTATTCAACCTGTTCATTGTAAACTAATTTTGAATATGAACACTATGTGTACTGCATTGTCTCTTACATTTCTGTAGTTCAATTTCCTTGCGAGCAGTTGTTCTCAAACTTCATTAATTTAACACTCTTAACTATCAACATGTTTCAATATTATACAGGAATGTCCAGCTGGTACTTATAAGAATGTTACTGGATCTGATAAAGCTCTTTGTCATATTTGTCCGGCTAGTGATCTTCCCCATCGTGCTGTATATTTCACTGTTCGAGGTTCTTTTTTATTTGAAACATTGATCAGTCATAATCAGTTATTGATCCTCACTGCAATGTGTTAGTCCTGTTTTGATTTATTATTCCTCAATGCCACTTTGTTGTGTTTCTTGACAGGCGGTGTTGCAGAAACGCCTTGTCCATATAAATGCATATCGGATAGATACCACATGCCACACTGTTATACTACCCTCGAAGAGTTAATATACACGTTTGGTGGACCTTGGTTGTTTTGTGTTCTTTTGGTAATTGTGCTCCTCCTACTAGCACTTGTTTTCAGTGTTGCCCGAATGAAATTTATTAGTGGTGACGAATCACATGGGGCCGCCCCAACCCACCGTGGCTCTCAGATGGATCACTCATTTCCATTCTTAGAGTCACTGAACGAGGTTTGCTTACTCTTTACCTCTCACCCGACTTTAGATAAAAAATTTTGAAGGGAGATATGATGTGATGGAAACATTATTATATTCTGTGTTTAATATTCCCAGGTGATGGAGACGAGCAGAGTGGAGGAATCACAGGGCCACATGCATAGGATCTATTTCTTAGGTCCTAATACTTTTGGTGAACCTTGGCATCTTTCTCATACACCCCCAGATGAAATAAAAGAGATTGTGTAAGTTATTTATTAGCTGTTAATTATTACCTTTTGGCCGATGATGTGTTCATGCTTGATGGCAGTTTTTAAAATACCTTAGCTCTGGCCTCAGCTGATTTGAAAATTTTCTCTAGGTACGAGGCTGCGTTTAATGGGTTTGTTGATGGGATCAATGCTATAGCTTCATATCAGTGGTGGGAGGGTGCGATTTACATCGTGCTTTCAGTTCTTGTCTATCCTCTTGCATGGTCATGGCAGCAATCACGTCGGAAGCTGAAATTTCAGAAACTCCGCGACTTTGTTCGATCAGAATATGACCATTCTTGTCTACGCTCTTGTCGTTCAAGGGCTTTATATGAGGGGCTAAAGGTACATTTTCATCTATTGACTAATGCACTTTACTAACTACCTTTTTAAAATACTTGGCAAGAATGTGAAAAGGCCAATGATTGTTTTAATATGGCATTGGCAAAAAAAGGATTGTAGTATAAGAGTCATTAGAATTTGTGATGTGAATTTGCAGGTAGCTGCTACTCCTGATTTAATGTTAGCTCATCTAGATTTCTTCCTTGGTGGCGATGAAAAGAGAAGTGATCTTCCTCCTACGGTTAATCGAAGATTTCCAATGCCATTAATATTTGGAGGCTATGGAAGTTACATGGCCTATTACTCACTCCAAAGCGACGATATTCTGACCAGTCTTCTGAGCCAGGTCGGTTTTTTTCATATTCATTACTTCATGTGGCTTTGGTCTATCACATGTATGGATTACTGTCAATTACTGCCATATCTTAATGAATTGATCCCCTTTGTGTAGTTGGTCCCACCAACCACTTGGCACCGCTTTGTTGCTGGTTTGAACGCTCAGCTGTGTCTGGTTCAGCAAGGAAAACTGAGATCCACGTTTAGATCAGTCATGAGATGGATTGAAACTCATGGAAACCCTACATTGAAAAGACATGGTGTACGTGTCGACCTAGCTAGGTTTCAAGCATCACCCTCGTCTTCATGCCAATATGGAATCCTTGTTCAAACCATTGTAGATGAAGTGGCATCAACAAGAAGTGTTGATAAAACAGAACAGCAGCATCCATGGTAAGAAATTTCACTTTGATTCTACCTGCTGTTTATTTACCAAGCACGTTACTCTGAGAGATCCTGACGTTTCTTTGCGTTCTGAATCTGCAGGGGGACACAGAATGAGAACTCCTCTAGTGATTTCAGAGATAATTTGCATTTAATACAACAACCTCTAAGAAGCGAAATCAACTACATGAGGCATAGAGAGTGTGGAGAAATCATAGATATTGGTAGCTTACAATTTCTCAAAGAAGAAAAAGATGTCCTCTCACTCGTATCCTTCTTGATTCACAACACAAAACCTGTTGGTCATCAGGTAAACCCTCTCTCCGACTTTGTCTTTGCTTCAAAATGTTTCTTTAGTATTGAAGGTGTTGAAATCTGTAATTTTCCTTGGTGTTGACAGGATCTGGTCGGTTTAGTTATCTCGGTGCTACTCCTAGGAGATCTAACTCTAATGTTACTGACACTGCTCCAACTCTACTCAATATCTTTGCTGAACGTTTTTCTCGCCATGTTTATTTTACCTCTAAGCATCATTTTCCCATTCCCAGCTGGGGTCAGTGCTTTGTTTAGCCACGGACCAAGACGCTCTGCTGCTCGCACACGAGTTTATGCATTGTGGAACGTCACATCCTTGGTCAATGTCGTAAGTATTAATCTCTGTAACTTCCTCTTGCATGATTAAAAATCCTTTTGTGCCTGGTTGGTTTTTGCAGGTTGTTGCGTTTGTGTGTGGGTATGTTCACTATCATGGCTCATCATCTGGGAAAAAGATACCATATCTTCAGCCATGGAACATTAGCATGTGAGAGAAGAAAACAAACTTCACTTTTTAAAGTTCAAATTCCTTTTTGTATTAACAACTAATTTCTAATTCGTTTGCAGGGATGAGAACGAATGGTGGATATTCCCAGTCGCATTGTTTTTATGCAAAGTCTTGCAATCTCAACTTGTAAACTGGCACGTTGCAAACCTCGAGACACAAGATTACTCCTTGTACAGTGATGACTCGGAGCTGTTTTGGCAGTCGTGAGACACAAACCAAACCATAATACAAAAGGTGGAGAGAGCTCTTTGTTTTTAAGGCATCTTCTGGTTTGTGCACAAGCTGATTCAAAGATTGTTCAGGTGATTATAGCTAACTCTTAGAAAAGTAGGAAAATGAAAGAATAATCCTCAAAGATTGACAGAACAAAAAGCTCACAGTTTTGTTTTGATTCACACGCCAAGATCCATCTTGTGTTCTTTTTCGTAACATTGATGGATGTCTCAAATGATCGGGATTGGGATGCTTGTTTTGTGCTTTTAACACTAATGTATGTCTTAACTACAAAGTTCTATTGGTTTGGTGATTTGTGTTGGTGCACTTCAGTTGTCTCTCTTCTTACATTACTCCACATCCAAGTATGTCATGAATGTTTAGTCCAGGTTCATAACCAAGTGAACAGAGCTCAAAACGGCAAATGGATCGAGTTTAGTGCCATATACAAGGTCGTGGTTGAGAGTTATGAACTTGAATGTTGTAGAGAATAGCCAATGTGAGACTTAACAGTCAACTAATTAAAAACAAGAATAGATACTGGAACAAGAACCGGATCTGAGAATGAATCTCTCCACCCAGAGAACCCCCATGAGAAGCTGCTGCACAAACAAAATCAAAGCACACTATTGTTTCCACTAAGGAGATATATCATAATATGTTACAAAATAAGCTAAAAAGATAACTATGAAGAATAAAAGTTACAGTACCTGGAAAAATTCACTCTTTGTTTAGTATTTTAGGGACTTTTAAATATGCATCTTCAAAGCTTGGAATAGAAGATCTTATACTGTCACTGTTTGAGGAATATCAAAAAATCTCAACTTAAGTAAATAGCATTCAACTTAAACCTGAACCATTTCTATTCTACTATTCCAGATGGTAGTGTCTGAAGATCAAACCTGTTCTCAAATGTTTCAGGAACATCCTCTCTCAAATTTCCACCTTCCATTTCTACAAGTGTATTTTTTACATGAGTATGGATGAAGACATATAAGTATCAAGATTGATAACTAGACCTCTTCAAATTTGACCACTAGAGAAATTTATTTAGACCACAGAGAATTACAAGTCTCCAAGTAACTTGATAACTTATAAAAATCTATCTCATGGTTTCTACTTTGAACATAAACAAACTCAAGCTTAGCTTATACACAAGATGGATGCAACAAATCTTACTTACAACTAGTTTTTTTTCAAATCTAACCCAAAATATATGAATGGAACTCACAAAATCACATTAAAAAATCAAAACACCAAAATGAAAAGAAGAAAGTTGTGTGAATTGATTAAAGTCAGAACTTGACCTGCTCTAAGAGCTGGCTCCACACTATTAACATCAACTTGTTGAAGCTGCCCAAACCTGTATTGGTCACTCAATCAATAGTTCAAAGATATAATCATGGATGAGATTATAGAAGAGGTAGATTACTTACCAGTCGATGACCCGACGAATCTTAGTTTCACATTCCTCTTTCTGCAAAAAGATGAACAATATGAGACTCAATTCGATAAAAATGGATTCAATAAAGAGTAAAGGTTAACCTCTGCCGGAGTTAGAGAGATTCGAGCTGTCTCAGCCAGACGGGACACGTCTGGTGGCTGAAGAACAGATGAATTTGTCTCAGATGAGTAACTTCGAACTATTCCGTGGATTTTTCTACTGTGTTTTTCGAAATTGACACTTAAAGAAGAAGACGAAGAAATCGACGATTGAAATTTTATCTTCCTAGATGAGTTGATGCAGCGATTTGGAGACGCAGATATAACGGCGAGCAAAGCTCTAGTCGCCATGGCTAACTTAATCTCTCTATAGAGTCCAGTCACGGTGGCTGGATAGAGTTTAACCAAGTACTGATAAAGCTGCGTCGTCGTTTCTAAGGACTAACTAAACCGGTTTTAACCGGTACCCTCACAGTTTCGATTCGAATTTGTTTCTCCTAAGCGTTATAAACTGAACCAAATCAATTTAAAGTCTAAACTGTAAAATCCTAAACCAAATCCAAACCGAGTTTTTATATAACTCATCATATATACACACACATAGTAGATAACATAAATTTACCAAAAAAATATTTGTATAAAATTTTAAAAAATTAAAAAAAACAAGTTTATTCATGTGTGTATTAGCCAATTTCTTTTTTTGTGAGAATTATTGACTTATAGATTGATAGATATGATTCTGAATTTTTCTTTTTATTTTTTTTTATATACGTAAATATGTGATTTGCTTTTGATACTTTCTTTGAGTAACACATTATTATATAAATATATATGAACCACATGCATGGTATATTGTATACGCAACATACTCACATGACTCCTTAAATATATATAAATGTATGATTTTACGTATTCTTTCTTTCTTTTTAGGATATGATATATCATATATAACAACATGGATAACAATGTGTCAATGTCTAATGTTTATAAAACACATAAAATAATTACTAAACTCAATTCTACTCTGTTTAATATTTTATAAACATTTATATTTTGAGTTTTGCTAAGTCGAAGACCAAAACAAAAGATTAGTATAGTGTAAAGGAAATAGAAATAATAATTAAGATATTAAAATGAAAAAAAAAAAAAAAAATTCTTCCGAAAATGTCCACGTGGAAATACAATTAGATTAAGTGTCTAAGATCAGAAGCCACGTGGATATTATTATGGATTAATAAATCGTCACCGTTGGATCTAATATCCATCAGAAGCTTCTCACACCTAAGCTGACTCAGCAAATGCTCGTCTCGCATTTCCTTCTGTCGCCGAAGCTCCATTACTTTCCGATGAGAGTTGGAGTGTCTCGTCATCACAAAGGTCGGACTTGAAGCAGGTCTATACTCCGGGACTAGCCGTCCTGATTTATACCGTACTCCACAAGCGTTGCATAACGTCTTTGGACCCATCGGTCCCGTCCTCCACTGTGGCGTCGTCTCCGTTGCACAGTGAAAACACCGTCTTCCTCCTCCAGTTTTCCGGAAATCTCCGGTGTTGTTGTGTTCATTTACTCTCTGTTGTTTCTTCTTGGGATTGAATTCATCGGAACCTGCGATGGATAAAAGACGAGAAGCCCACGTGGCGGCTGCAGAGCGTGATCTCTTGCTTCTCGCTTTAGCGGGAACAGTGACGTTAGAGTCATCCGTGTCGGTAGTAATAATGAAATGATCCAATTCGGGTTCGGGTTCAAATTGGTGAGTCTGGGTTGACCCGGTGGTTTGAGTGTTTTTAAACCCGGATAATAAGTGAAGCTTCTCTTCATCTTCTTTTGAGAATGATTCTTCCACCAAGTTTGATAGCCATTCTAATTCAGCTAAATCTTCACACTGTTAAAGTGAGATTATCATCAACAAAGAATAATGAAAAATGTTATTTTTCAAAACTATATATAATCTTTGATAAAACTCATATTTTATATAATTTGATAAATTTTGTATGGAAAATGATCGATCATTAAAAAGAGAAGTAAACATAGTGAATTAGAGTGAAACATATTTACAAATTCATGATTTTTTTTTGATATTATTTGCTTATAGAAAAATAGCAAAAATAATGTAAAAATGAATTTTTATTAGGCGTTAAATTAGTGAAAATAATGGAAAAATATACCGGAACGCAAAGGTCGTCAGAAAACCCAGTGCTGTCGGTGAAAACAGAGGAAGAGTTAGAGCTGTCGGCAAGAGTTTTGTCGGAGACGGTAGAAGAATCAAGACAAGTGTCAAATCCATCGTCAGGTTGGCTGTCTTCGTTAGAAAAGTCAAGGAGGTCGTCGACAACGAAAGTATCAGTGTTACCAGCGACGAGGAAGAGCTCTGAAGCTAACCTTTTTTCCATTTAGACAAAACAGAGAAGGTTAAAAGTGTAAATAAATGAAAAAGGTAAGAATGTAGCGTAGAGAAAGCGAAGAAGAGAAGAGAGAGAGATGGGTTCAGTCTATTTTTGGGGGTTGTGTAAAGGAGAGAGAGTGATGTTAGATAAAGTTATGGTTCATGTGGAGATGAGAACGAGACAGAGGACACAGCTAAAACAGAGGAGTTACTTTGACTATGACTTACTCTTTCTCTTTTTCTTCCCATTTTTTAAAAGTTCACTCAAATTACAAGAAAACAATGGGAAGTGAAATCACAAATTCCCAAGAATAATGAGTTTGTTCAGAGCAAAATGGGCCCTTATTGTTCAAATTATACACATAGTAAACAAGCAAAATGGGCCTTTATTGTTCAAATTATACACATAGTAAACAAAATGATGATAGTTTAATCAACACTTACCTGAGTTCAAGTCCCACATTTTTACATTGCATTGCATGTGTTAAGACTTTATGAAAAGCCAAAACTTCATAGTTCTCAAAAGTAAACCTGCTTTGTTCTAACCAACCCCATCTTTAAAATCCAATATGTTGTATGTTAGACATTTACATTATGGATTTGTGCCTAATCATAAAATCCGACAAATTTCTCGTTTAAACATCATAACATGTAAAACGAGACGTCAAACTTATTATATACATAGCCAGACCAAATAAAAACAATGATTCAAGTCAAAGCCACAAGACGACCAGAGTCTGAAGCAACCCAAATTATTATAAAAAAAAAAAGAAAAAAAAAAGAAAGATTCACCATTCCTAAATCACTAAAAATCACTTCCTTGCTTTCATGTCATGAGTGATGATCTTAGTCCCTACCTCACGTCACGTTTTGAGCTCAAGTACTACAAAGCTCGCTCAAAATGACACCAACAAAACAAATCCACTTCATCCTTCTCTTTTCTTTTCCTTTTTTTCTTATTATTTGTATCCAAATGCCATTTATTTTCTTTTAAAACTTTGTTTTTTCGTATTAAAATTCACTTACAAAGGTTTTGGCCTCTCTCTCGCCCAGCCCTTTTGTAACAGTTTCGAGTTGATATTCCTGTTTTCTTTATGAGTCTGGTTCACGTCAATATCCTACAGGACGTTCTTTAAGCTTAACCTGCTTGTGCTATAAAAAGCACCAATGAAACCAAAACAAAGAAAACACTAATAACATAAAAGCTATGAATTATTTTTGCCTTATCTGTGATTTCTGAAAAGATTCTGACCTATCTCTGTCTTCTCATTTCTCCATCCCCCTCACCAAAGAGTTTGACTACGACAAAACAAAGATTACAAGCAACAGCATAAGTTACTTATATATTCAACATTAATTAAAAAGGTATGAGAGAAAAATCTATTCAATAAGCACAACTCTCTAACATACAAAAAAACTCGCCTCATAATCAAAGTTCTGCTCGCAAGGTCTGCGCAGATGAGCATTATCAATGATTTCTCCAGTTGTCCTCATCCCTCTAAATGACTTTGATTCCCTCTCAACTTCATTCTCAGTGCTAGTGATCGATACAGACCTCAAATCACGATCCAAGTTTTCTTCCTGCCCATTTTCACATGCTATCACATCACTAGAATCAGGTGTCACACACTTTCCCAAAGGCTCAGCTGAGTCAGAGTATTCTTTAACTAGAGTCACACTATCTACTTCCAATGCTTGCTCGCTGCCAGAGTTACACTCATCTCGAGCAAAGTTTGTGACTTCAGCACTCTCAATATTCAATATTTCAGCCTCAGTTTCTTCACAAGGTGGTCTTCTAAGGTTGCAAACAGGAGGGGCCCAACCAGTAGTGATAGCATTACTTTCAGGAGAAACAATGTCTAGACTCTGTGGACTGAGTGATGCACGCTTCTCAGGTTTCTCTGGCCTTGCATCCATCATTTCATTATCGTTCTTTCTCTTGGCATGCCTCTCCACCACAGAGTTTGAATGAGAAACATTGCCATCTTCACCAGATTTTCCACCCTGTTGATTTTGGTGCCTGCACTGTCGAGGCCTTCTATATCCATTTGGGAAAACAAAAGGTGGAAGCTGTCGTCTACGAACATGAGAAACAAACACATCCATCCCAGGTTTCCAGAACATATACATGTTTACTTCATGTCTGAACTCATCGACTGTACCACGTATATCAAACTGTTGACATTCTTGACCACCAACCCCCTCTGCCTTCTGCAAGCCCATGAAAAAGGCACAATGCAGAAACTGCCTAGATGTGTCTACATACTCATTAGGTTGCGGATGGCACATTAACATCCCATTTGTGTCTCTTTCTATCTGCATTATTGAATTAACAGAAACGAGATCAAGAACCGTTAATTTTTTTTCGCAAAATGAATATGAAGCGGGTTTATTGCTGTAAAATCAAAAGAACAGAGGCTATCTACCTTTAATGTCAGCTGTCTGAACCGCGACTCTACCCAACCCTTCCAAGCCAATAAATCCTCTGCATCTGCTGCTACTATATCAACCTGAAGATAGTTTTTATATGCCTCAAAGAACATATATTGTTCAAATAAGGAGCTCCAGTGTTGTTTATTTATTTCAATCTCCTGCATTAAAAATAATGATCAAGTATAGGGTCCTGACTAAATGGTTGAGGAAAGAAGACCAAATGTTTGCGGTAATACCTGCAAGATATTGTTACCAAACTGGAACTGCTCTGTCATAACTCTAAGAGTGCTTTGAGAGACATTGTAACTAGAATTCATGCATGGGTAAGCTGGAGTTATTATTGGCATAAGGTGATATCGGTCGCGATAATTTTTACGAGGGTCCCAGACAGGAAATCCAAGCTCATCCTCTTCTATCGCACAAAGCATGACCGGGTTAGGCCACCGCCATTGAGTATACACCCTGAAAAATCTAGAAACCAGCATACTAGGAATTGCATTTGGATAGAGCTGGCAAACCCGAGCAACCAAAAGTGCCCAGTTTACACCACCCAGAAATCCAGTCACCTGCCCAAAATGATATATATGAAAAAAGCTTGAACATGAAATTTCAAAAGGTATGATCTTACATTTGAATAGACCCCACGCCTCTTAGCCCAGTGCTTCAGGCACCTTAATGTTGTCCGGAAGTGCTACAATTTCACATAATATCAGAGATGACAATCATAGTTCAACAATATGTTAACATAATTACCGGTAATCCGTGAGATTACCTCAAAGTTTGGAACGAGTTTAAGAATCCGATCAGCAACTCTACAACCATTAAGACTTCGAACGGTTTGCTCATCAACATCGCACAGCACAGAAGAGTTGGAGATATCTAGATCCTGTTGATAAATAAAACCCCACAAAAAAACAAGAAACTTGATTCAGCAAAACAGGAAAAAAAAAGATACATTCAAATTCACAGATAAAATTACCTGTGGGACAACTAAAAGTGATATGCTAGCATAAAGCAAATCAATTGATATTCCTTGAAACTTAAATTTCATGACAGGAACATGGGCGTCAGGAACAGGTTGAAGCTCAGTCACTTCTTCCATCTCAGACAGTGTATCATGCAAGATGATGAAGAAATCCTCCTGTTATATTAAGAGTTAAGAACTAAACAAAAAACCCAAAAACATTTGCATCAATCAGAGGTATATTAGCAAGAGTCACCTCCCGGTTAACATAAGATGGCCCAACACACAAAGTATCAATGTCAGCTCCAGGACCATGCACCTGCAAGTCAGCAAATTGTAGTTTCTCAGCCTCAGAGACTGAAGACAAAGCAGAGCTAACTATTGAAGATTATATCCTAGTAATCCATAATCATATCCAAAACTATAAAATTCAAGGCAATGGTACAAATGAAACACTTACGCCAAGTCGGTAAGATCCAAAGGTGAAAACAACAGCATTAGCATCCTCTACCATCTGATCTGTATAGCCTCTTTGCTGCGTTAACTGTTTCACCCAGTGCTTTACAATCTAAAATGAAAAACAGTATGAAGAAAAATATTAGATGAAAGCGTTACAATTTCAGCGTCTCTATGAACCAAGTCTACTTCATATAGAACTATGAACTAAGTTTATCCAAAACTCCACAACAACCAGACCAAAACATGAGTAAGAACCAATATTTCAAGATAAAAACATGATTATTGTTCAAAAGTCATTATACAAAGAATAAGAATCAAGTAAACACAGAGAATCACCTGATCAATGCGTCCCAGAACTTCTTCTCTCCGCATGGTATCATTCTTGCTCTCATAAAGTCCCTCATCAACCAAATACTATAACATAAAAAAGAAACGTAAGCATCGAATCCTTTTTAACAATCTGAAGAAAACAAAAAACTAAGCTTACCTTTTCTAGCTCCAGATTACGTTTAATATCCGCCGAAGAAGGCCCAGCAAGCGAGAGTGGCTTCGTAATTCCATAGCTTTGAGTACCAACCATCACAACACAATTTGAAATCCTAATCGATCCAAGCACCAACAAATACACATATAACCACCGCTCCCTCTCTCTCTCCCTCTCTCTTGAGATCGGATCAGACGCCGAGATTAAAAGAAGCGAGAGGAGATGGGAATTGGAGAACGAGAGGAAAGGAGAAAAGCCTGAATCGATGGAAGGTGACTACGGTGTCAATTAAAAGTCAAAGAGGAAAGGAGAATCTAAGAGAGGTTAAATCAATGGACTAGGAACAGAGAGAAGAGAGAGGGATCGAGAAGAAGAAGGAGGCTTGAGGAAGATGGAGATTGAGAGAGAAGATGAAAGGTTTGTGTTTAGGTTGATATTAGGTACACGTCGATTCCATTTAATTATTTAATTTGATTATTTTTAACTTGCTAATTAACGTGAGTGATGATTTAACGGAGAAGTCGCCGTCAAAGACTCACAATTAAAGAAATAATTAATTAACATATAATTGGGAAAAAAACTTACAAATTTATATATTAAATAAATAATTCAAAACTTTAATAAACTTGTTAGTTAAGATTTTAGCTACCTTTTATATATATCCAGCCAACCTTCTAAGCCACAATTAATTATTTCTTTTCAATTTTTGAATTTCATAAATAATCACTTAATTTTTTTTTTTTAAATTCCTTCTAATAGCATAAAGCCATAAATGTAGTTTTTAGACAAAATTACATTAATTTTTT
>KE158299.1:85466-98309 GCA_000411055.1 Leavenworthia alabamica
TAGTATTTAATGTTAGTGTTTTAGTATATAATGTTTGGTTTTAGTATTTATTGTTTAGAATTTCTATAATTTTATTAAAATAAAATATAAATTTTAATTTAATTGAATTATTTAAATGATAATTTTGTTCTAAATCAATTTTAATACTATTTATGCAATATAAAATAAATTTAGTGGTATTTATGAAAATTGATTTTTTTCTTTTTACTTAACTTTAACGTTAAAACACTTTTATATTTATAGAAACCGACAAAACAGCAATTAAAATATGTAAAGCAAATGAAGTATACTTATATTTATATTTTTGTCGGTAGGTTAATAAATTATTATTTTTCTTCGTTTTATCTATTAAATAATCAGTTGAAATATACAAATACTCTAACTGAACATGTTTTTTCTTGCCTAAAAATATCAAACAAAATTTTATGTGTTTTTACTTGAAATGATTAATATTTATTAAAAATAAATGTGACTTTTAGAATATAGTTGTTTGGGAATATGGATAAACAAATTACATGCAAAGCTTGTTTGAAACCAGACAAGTAACAAAGATGGATTTTGTTACGATACAAGTACATGAGAACTGAATCGTTTTCAAGCTCTGTAGATTCCAGAAGGATCAGCGTTTTGAACAATCCACGGATGCTCAAGAAGTTTGTGCAATGGTAAACGCAATGAAGAATCCTTAACAAGCATCTACATATAAATAAATATGTGAGATTTCAGATTCAATAACTACAACTTCTATCAAACTCTAAGTTAGATTAAAACCTGGCTAATTAGATCCTTTGCAGATGCAGATACAATTGGTTTAGGAGGAAACTTAAGATCCACTTGCACAATCCTATTATATATATCATTTATGTTAAACAAACCCACAAGAAACACACTGTAATTGTAGTTTTTGTTACCTTCTATATGTATCTGAGTGTTCAATGGCTTCAAAAGGAGGTACACCATAAAGAAACTCATAACAAAGAATCCCAAGGCTCCATATATCTACACTAGAATCATGTTCTACACTTTCAACTGTTCAAAAAAATCAAGAACTCATGTTTAAAATGAATTCAGATCACAGTAGAGAAGTAATTTTCAACTTTACCCATCTCAGGAGGAAGGTAATCAAGTGTTCCACACATTGTTCTTCTACGGTTAAAAGTATGTACTGACCAACCAAAGTCTGCAATCTTAAGCTCACCCTGATGTATAGTCCATGTGAGCTACTTTCAAAATCAAGTATGATAGTGTAATAGAAAAGCTTATATTACCTGAGCACCAATTAATAGATTTTCTGGTTTGATATCTCTGTGTATCACATGTTTGCCATGGCAATAGATGAGAGCTCTAGCCAACGATGCAACATACTAACATAGTTAACAAGGATATCAGTTTTTTTCTACAATATAAAGTTTGTAAGGTAAAGAAGTAGAAGGAAGTAACTAACTGTTGCAGCTCGTCTTTCGCTGAAGTATTTGCATTTTTGAAGTTCTTTATAAAGTTCACCTTTAGCAGCATACTCAAGTATCAAATAAACTCTTTTCTGCAACAAGATAAAGAGCTTTATTAAGCTAAAGAGCTAAAGACTAAATAGGAGAAACATTTAACTTACTTGATCATAGAAATAACCATAAAGCCTGAGTATATTTGGGTTTCTAAGATGAGATTGTATCTCAACTTCTCTTCTGAGCTGATGTTCAACTTTAGATTGTTGAAGCTGGCTCTTGAAAAGAACCTTTAAAGCTACAATGTGGTTGCTCTGTTTTGCATATATATGTGAGATTAGGGGAAACAACAATGAAGCTTTGGAGATGATTGTTCTAATGAAGATAATATTACTTACTCGTTTCTCTTTGGCGAGATAGACATGACCAAATTTGCCTCTTCCGAGAGGCTTACCGATATCGAAATCACTTAAAGTCCATCTCTTTTGTTCAGCTGCTGAAGCATCTGAAGCCTCCTAATTAAAAAAAAAAATACATTTTTCAGAATTCTGCTTTGAAAAATTGAGTCATTTATGTAACCCTAAGGAAATTGAACCCTAATCGTCGCGATGTTCATTGGGATTTTACGTTTTAGAGATTTAGCTAGAGACATGATACAAAGCCTATTGTGCAATTCTACCTCGATTCAAACGCTAACACAACGGAAATTAAAAATAAACGTAGAAAAAAGCCATAATTGTTGTTCCTTACCTTCTCCTGTTGTTTTGTCTCCGTAGCGATCGCCATGGAAGAGATCTAAAGGCCTTGACAAAGAGAGAGGAAGAGAGGCTAAAATTTCAGGGTGGGACAGATGCAATTGAAAAATAAGGGAGCGGGTTAAAAAGCTTTAAAACAAAACAATGAGATCCATTTTTA
Source organism: Leavenworthia alabamica (assembly GCA_000411055.1). Classification (NCBI taxonomy): domain Eukaryota; kingdom Viridiplantae; phylum Streptophyta; class Magnoliopsida; order Brassicales; family Brassicaceae; genus Leavenworthia; species Leavenworthia alabamica. The sequence continues at coordinate 87,824 of KE158299.1, forward strand.
AAATATTTTAAAATAAAGTGCAGCAACGGTCGAATATTTATGGATTATCACTTGCCTGGGACCCACCCAGTTATATGTGTAACCTTTTTGAAAGAAATTAAAATAATTGATCGGTTCGATCCGGTTCGGTTCAATTTATATTTCAGAAGCTCTTGGTTCATTTCGTTTTATATTTTATTACAGTATACGATCAATGATACAGTCTAAGGATAAGTATGAGCCTTTAGCTCCTACTAAAGAAGCTCAGGTTTATTTCTCATCTATCTATCCCTGCTTAAACACAAAATTTAGCCTTTACTTTGATGCAAAATCTCAAGTCTTTTTTTAATTTACTTCTCAGGAGATTCATCTTTCACAAACATATCATAATGGTCTTCTCAAGCTGCAAGCTAAAGACTACGAAAAGGCTAAGGAGCTGCTAGAATCTATCCTTAAGGATCCTATAATAGCTAACTCAAAAGTATAAACATTTGTTTGATTAATCTCATGATAATGAATGTTTTCTTATAGACTTTGAGTCATTTCTTTCCAGGTAAAGACTATTGCAAAAGACAATCACTGTATTTCTTGAGCTAGGTTCAAGTTATTACGAGAATGCTCTAAACTGTTATCTTCAAGCTATAGACATAGATGCAAATGATTCTGTTCTGTGGAATCATCTTGGAACTTTATCAAGTTCTATGGGATTATTGAGTATTTATCGATGGGCATTTGAGCAAGGACTCCTCTGCAGCCCCCAGAGGCCAGAATTGTATGATCTAATACTCTTTTCACTGATATGCTTCTCCATGACTTATAGTTTTCACAATAGATGATGAATCTAGCTCTCTGTTCATGACTTCATGTGTTCACATTGGTCATATGTTGAATGACTAATGTGCAGGGAACTGTATGGAGAAACTTTTAGAAGTTCTCATTGCCATAGGTGATGAAGTTTCCTGTCTTTCAGTTGCAAATCTGATATTGAGACATTGGCCATCACATTCTCGTTCTTTGCATGTTAAACATTGTATCGAAGAAACCGATACAACTCCTTTTGCTCCCAGGTTCGGCTAAAATTTCTTGGCAAAAGAAAGGTGTCTGACATGAATCTTGACAAGGATTCTGCTACCAAGAAATTTAAAAAGAGAATGCAAGTTAAACTTCTTGAAGCTTCATTTGTGGCACTGATAAACACTCTACTAGGGATAGTGCATCGTTCGTGTGAAACGATGGACATATCAGCTGATATACCTATAACCATTGAGTTAGCTTTTAGTACAGAACCTGTAATACAGGCTCTGGAGAAGAAGGATCATTGTGTGGTGCCTGTTAAGGATCCTAGCAGTAACATCCATCAATATCTTGAGACATCTGTCCTTGAAAGGGGATTCAACAGAGTATCTTCTGGTTCTTTCTGCCTTAAGGAATCTGATCCAGTTTCTGAACACGATTTAGTTTCGAATTTCGTGAAGGAGACTTCAGAAAACTATGGTGCTTATCATATGTCTCACTTGCTTCTAGAATATGTTGCTAGTAAATGTAAACATCTAAGTCTTGATGCTACCTTAAAAGTTTTTGGAGTTAGAAAAGCTCACAAGACATTGGGGGCAAGATCGGAAACCTGAATGCAGTCTTTTTCTTGCTGAGCTCTACTATGAACTTGAGTCTGATGAATCTAAACGATTCATGGTAGAAGTAACATACCATCAGATCTGCATACCATCTCTCTAAGATAGTTGAATCTGTTTCCCTTGATAATACTATTGACTCAACACCTATTTCTTGGGAGGAAAGTGTTTGTAACTCCTCATTAAAGGAGGTTCAAGATGATCAGACTACTAAGAAGGTGTTAGATTATAGTAAAAGAGATTTCTGGGTTAGATATTTCTGGCTGAGTTCAAGGTTATCAACAAACTCGTTCTTATTTACAAACTGTCTGTGATCATTGTAGTCAAAGGGGCTTCAACTTCATCAATGGTTTCTTCAGTTCAACCAGGTTATAGTTTACTCTTCTTTATCTGGATCTTTGATAGATCTCCTTGATTGTATTGTAGAATGATGTGAATTCTTAAAGGCACACTTAAAATGTTTAATTTAGTTTTGACGGTGGATTTAAGGTCCCTACTTTGATCAGTACTATCATAGACCAATGATGATTCGTCCTTGGTGAAATTTAAAGGACATAAAATTGAGATGTAGTTGGGAAAACGACAAGAAGGTTTGATAAAGTGGACCAGTTAAAATTTGACTTACACTTCTGTCTTTATCTTCATTTTATGGAGATAAAATAAATAAATACAGAATTGACTGCTAATTATATGCAGATATAATTTCTTTTATGAAACCAATTTACATATTAATCAAAAACATGAAAATTGAGTTTATATTGATATTACAAAAAACATGAAAATTGGAAAGTTTAAAAAATTACAAAAATAATATTGCCATTATTTAAGCTAATAAGAATATACACACTTGCATTTTATTTAACTAACTAAGATACATATCAAAATGTTTTTTTTTTTGTTAAAAACATATCAAAATGTTATGAGAGATATCTCACGTAAAGCAAAAATAACAGAGATTCCCATGAAAATTATTAAGTTAAAACCAAAAAAAAAATATGGGAAAAATTATTATATATATTTTTATTTTTCAGGGAATCCAAGATTCGAAAACTGAGTTCAAAGAAGAATCATTGTAATACGTAAAGTTTTCGTCTTCCTTACCATGTAACCAAGGAGGCATGAACACTAATTCTTCCAATGAGTCAAAGAACACGAACTCGTTTGACTCGTTTAAGTTCGTGCCTAGACTCGGTAACTCTATGATCTCGTCTAGATCCTCTGATACTGTATTTTCCTCAATGCTCGTCACTGAGAAAGATGAAGACGAGAACGACGATTCGCTAGTTTCACTCTCTGATCTTTTGTACGACGTCGTTTCACTAATCTGATTATTACTACTCTCTATTCTTTTATCCGACGTCGTTTCGCTGGTCAGACTACTACTCTCTATCCTTTTATCCGACGTCGTTTCGCTCTCTATCCTTTTATCCGTCGTCGTTTCGCTTGTCAGACTACTACTCTCAATCCTTTTATCCGACGTCGTTTCGCTGGTCAGACTACTACTCTCTATCCTTTTATCCGACGACGTTTCGCAGATCTCACTACTACTCTCTGTCCTTTTATTATCCGACGTCGTTTCACTTATCTCATTCTTAGAACGAAACTGTGTCGTATCAAACTCCATGAAAGCTGCTTTTGTCGCCGCAGCTCTAACGTCACGAGGACTAAGCGAAACAGGTCGTGGCAAAAACCCGGCAAGCTCAGGGAAATTGAGAATCGCAGAACTACCCTTAATACTCAAAGCCGCCACGTCATGAGCACGCATCGCCATCTCCGCCGTTAAAAAAGTTCCAAGCCAGATTCTTGATTTCTTCCGTGGCTCACGAATCTCCGATACCCATTTCCCCCAACTCCTCATACGAACTCCACGATAAACCGGCTCTTTACTTCCCTTCTTCTCCGCCATTGTCATCTGAACCTTTAAGCTTTTATGCTTACGTCCAAGACTTCACTAAACGTCAAAGATTTGTTTCTTTATTAAATCATTACATAAAAAAATATTTAAGACAAAAGCATAGAGACATAAAATTTTGTAGTGTAAGAATTATAAAAGAATTATAAAAAGATAGATATTGTTCGTATCATTTAATTAGTGAAACTTGGAGTTCTTCTTTTGGATGTTTCAGAATTGAGATTATTCTAACTTATATACACTCACTCACTTGTATATGTGGTGTGGAATAAGTGGGGACTATAAGGTTATATTGCCTTACCTACGAGCAAAGGTTGGTAGATGTAAACTCTATAATTTTTTTTTTGTCAAAAGTTTTTTATATCTTTTTCTTTTTTCATTTATAACGCAAAACACGAGATGCTGTTTTATTTTTTTTTTCCTTTTTTTGTGATGTGACAAGTCACAAATTCGTAGATATTTTTGCATTAGATTTGGTTTTTTGTTTAAATAATTTAAATAATTCTATAAGGAACTTTCATCATCTTTAGTATTTTGTCTAGACGTTCGGAATTATCGGTTCGGTTTGTTATTCAATTTTTTAAAAAATTATAAAACTCATTTTTTAAGATCAAATAAACACATCGATTCGGTTTGGTTTTTAAAAGTGTTACTTGATTTAGTCTGAGTATTAAAACATTTTCGATCAGATTTGTTTTAGATATTAAAACATTTCCGATCGGTTATTATATTTCAATTTTATTTCGGTTCTAAAATAAAAACAATAATTTATTTTAATTTTTTTATTTATTTGAATTAGTTCGATTAGATTCGATTTAAAAAATAAATAAACACATAAAAATATTAAATTAAAATTAAAAAAAAAACAGAGAAAGTAAAAAAAAATCATTAAAAAAAAATATTAGTTTATTCGGTCGTCGGTTCGATTCGAAATTCAGTTTTTAAAATTTTGAAAAATTCACTGTTTAAAACCAAATAAGAAGATCGGTTCGATTCGGTTTTCATTTTTTAAATTCGAATCAGTTTGATATATATTCGGTTCGGTTTTTAGGTTCACAACTAGTAATTTCAGTTGCATGGTTTCAGTTCCGATCTAGTGTAGAGACTAGAGAATTAAATTATAATTACTTTACATGTTTGGATTTATTAATTCTTATAATATGCAGAAGTAATTTGTTTTTTTTTATATATTTTAATAATTACTTTAGAAATGTACTTATTTTACTAGAAAAATAAATGAATTTGGTTAGTTGGTAACCTTACGACGTAATAATTTATAGCTAACAAGTACATATATGCATTAAATATTTGCTTTTTTGAACCGCTGAATCTGTTAACAAAAAACTAAAATAGAGGAGACGTACAATATTAATATAATGACCATAAAATATTCATTGATCATTTATAACATAATATCAGCCTAAAGTCTAAATATAATTTAAAATAAAAACATTCATTTATCAGAATTTCATTTTATGATTTAATATTTATAATATTTATGGCAAGAGTACTCTCAAAATATTTTTACGATTGTAAAAAATGAAGAGAAATAAAATGTTTTGGAAGTGAATTAATCACATTTAGTTTATAACCAGGTCCAAAAACAGTAAATAACATAATATGTGAAATTTACTAAGTAACACGATTATATAAAAGTCGATATTTCACTATAGAAGCAATCTTTAGAGGAAAACAAAAGTAAAAAAACAATAATATATACATAACTCGATGCTGCATGTAATAAATATGTTAAAACATACATTACTGTGTTTCAGTTGGTAATAGAAAATAAACTAAAGTATGGACACATTCGTGTATTTCTGGAATGACTCTTATTTTGGAAATATAGCCATGCAATGGTCAATGGTTTCATTTTAATGTCAAAGCTTCAAAACATTTTAACACCAAACTTTTTTAAATGAATCCAAAATTCATGTCTGTGATATTCAATATGTCCACCAATATTCTAATTAAAGGTCTGATCGAGATAAAACATTTGTTGCTGTTATTTGAAAGATGAAAAAAACTATAGTAAGTTAGGCATATGCCTTGCGCCTCAAATATTTGATAAATTTTTCTATAATAATTTTGTTATATTTATATTTTAGGTTTATTTTAGAAAGTTTAGATTTATTATATATATTAAAAAAATATTATTAGTTATTGTAAATATTTACAATTTTAGTTTATTTTAGTATTATATTAATTAATAACAATATAATAAATAAGTTATGAAAATAGTAAAATAATAACTTTCATAAATTAAAATATAAAATTTTTTATTTCTATTTTATTACAAAATATATGATATCATTAAATATATAAATATTTTTAGTTTTTTAATAATTTTTAATAGTTGTATCATCAAAATTTGTACTTTTTATACACTCATTTTTCTATTTTAGTTTTATTTTGAAAGATATCGAATTAATGTGACTAATTTATTTACTGTCTACAATTTATTTTCCTCTTTAACTTATTATATCTAACGTACCAACGTAATCTCTTTTTAAAACATTTAGTGACTAATGTAACCTCAAGTTAATATATTTATAAATAATATATAATCTGTAAAAGTAATTACATACTTTATGTCGGCTAGAGAAGGTTGATTAATATATTAATTATGTTACTCTAACACAACAAAGGTGAGTTTTATGAAGAAAAATATGTAACATCATTACGATGGATCTATTCAAAGACTATATAATATGAAGTGTCGTTTTCTATATTTTCTTTGGTGGTAGGGTTTCAAAAAATAAAGTCTCCAGATTAAAAAGCTGGTCCATTATTACATCATCAATAGTATACAATATTTTTATTATTTTTTTATTGATTAAAATATTTTTATTTTTGTCGTTTACCGTCGACAATTTTAAAATAGTGATAACGCGGACTTTTTAAGTGTATTTATTTGTATGATAATTTTTGTTCATAATGTAAAATATTCATAAAACAAAGTTGAAACTTGAAACCTTATATATAATTATATATCCATGAATATGAACTATAGCTTATAAAATCAATAAAAATTCTAAGCAAAGTTTGAATGTAATGAATCAAACTAGCTCTGCAGACAGATCGGATTATTTAAATCAGATCGGTTAAAATTGAATTAAATCGGATTCGCTTTAATTGGATATGAGTGAATATATTGATCGGTATAATTTTATTTTTAATTTAGATTTCGGATCGGATGAAATCGGTTTAAATAATTAACTTATTCAATTTATTCAGATTATTCGGATCAAAATTTAATTTTGAGTTAAAATTATATATTTTTCATAGAATAAATCGAATAAATAATTTGTTGATCCGATTAAACTGATTTTTTTTCCCGTGATCCAATCCAATTAAACCGTGATCTAAACCGATTAATTCAAAAAAAATCGGTTTATTCGATGAATTTTATAATTTCTAAATAATCCGATTACCGAATAATCCAATCTATTTAATCCGATTAATCCGAAAGTCCATAACTAAATCAAACCATGCACGAATATAAATAGGCTACGAGGGTTTCACTTAGTTCTCAAAGCTCTAAAAAGGATCCAGCGAACATTTTTTTTTTTTTTTTGTAGATATGTTACTATATACTATTTTCATCGTTGTCCACAAATCAACATATAGTTTTCTTACTTAATTTTTTTATTTGTCGGTGTCAGCTTTTGTATTATCAAGCCACTAGTAACTTATGAGCTGGAGTCAGATATGAAGAGCCCAAAATATTGAATAAGATTTTAATAAGAGACAATTATTAAATTATGAATATAAAAAAAAATAGTACTAGGATCTAAGAGAGTCCACAAATGTTGAAGATAAAAAAAAAAAGTTGTACGGAAAAGATTAATCCAGCTGTCTTGTTGGGTTGTGTTATCGACAGTATTGGCCCCCGCCTAACACGTGTCACGATTACGACCAATGAGTTGACTTGTGTCTCTTTTGATTATGATTTGAGCTTTTGGTAACACGTGTCTAAATTACGACCAACTTAAGGTAATGTGATTCAATTATTGCACCCTCACCATATAATATAAAGTTTTCATTCATATAACAAAGTGAAAATTATTTAAAACAATCCACGAATGAAATAACTAGACTAATTTATTTTAATTTTTTTAAATTTTAACTATTTTTAAATCTATTAACAAAAATATTATTTTAATAAAATTGTACTAATAATCATAATAGTTTTTTTTTTAATTTTAAATATATATAAAATATATTTTGTTTATATCACTTAAACAATATAATATTATACATAATATTTATTTAAAAAAAAATTAAATTCAAACTAAATTCAATATATTAATAAATATAACTTATAATATAATTTAACTATATTATAAAATTACCAATATTTTTAAAATATATTTTAAATAATATATTCATAAATATATAATTTGTATATATTTTTCACGATGTAAAACTCGCGGATGGTATAGTAGTATAAAATTGTAACACTATCGTGAATATATACAATCAAAATTATGGAAATTGTATTAGAAAATGAAATACAAAGACAAGACAAATATCTTTCAAAATATCAAAAAGAATATAACGTTTACACTAATTAGAAAGATAAGTACATTAATTAGACAAATATGTTGATAAAGTTGACACTTATCTTCGAAAATAGAAAAAAGTAACCTATGTTATGTTAAATCATAAAAGATGATGCTAGTTTTGTGACATGACTTTTATTGTCACACCGGCTAAGTAAATATTACACGAGAGAGGAAGAGTCGTGTCGTCTGTGTCTGTCTTCCAAGCGTGGACAGTGAGAGATGCTCATCAGCTCATGTCAGGGCATGTAACTTAGACCAAAATATACTATTTTATTACTTAACATCATATGGAAATTCTGAAGCCCTGAACATTTGTATTAATCGAATTAAACGAATCGGGTTATTCGGCAATCTGTTTGGAAATTTTAAAATTCATCGAATAAACCAAATTTTTTTTTGGATTAATCGGTTCAGATCAAGATTTAATCGGATCGGATCATTGAATTTTCTTTAAATTAATCGGATCAAAAATTTATTTAATCGATTTATTCTATTAAAATTATATAATTTTACTTCAAAAATTAAATTTTAATCCGAATAATCTGAACAACTCGAATAAATTGATTATTTTAAACCGATCTAATCCGATTCGAAATCCGAATTAACAATAAAATTGTACTGATTAACTTATTCATCTATATCCGATTAATCCGAATCCGATCTATTTCTCATTTTGTCAATCCGATCCGTTTGTCCAGTACTACTAAACACAAGATTTTCGATTTAAAACACCAGAAAAAGGTGGTTATGCATCCAATTGTGGTTGATAGTTTCTATGTGTTGGTAATTATAATTTTATTAAAAAATATTTGTGAAATCTAGAAAAAAAAACAAATCTTTTTGAGTTTTGACTTCAATAAATAATAGTTTTTCTTTGGGTTACCACTTACCATAACCTTTTAAAAAGAAGGATAATTTGTGAAACCTAAGAAAAAGCAATTTTTTGAGTTGACTTGGATAAATAATATACCAAACGTTAAAAATGTAGTTCTAAAAAATGATTAAAAAAATCCATACACGAGCTACTATTAATTACTTCATCTATTTCATAATATATAGTTTAGAGATTTTTCACATATATATTAAGAAAATAATAAATTAAGATATTTTTAGCCTTACCTCTATTAAATGTTTATTTAATTTTATTTCATTGGTTAAACTATTAATTTAATGAGAAAAAAGTGGAAATATTATATTCCGTTTCATTTCTAATTTTTGAATGTTTTAAAATATTTAATTTAAACTATTATTTAATGAAATTATAAATTAAAATAAAATTAATAAATATTTAATAGATAATTAAAAAATATTATTTATTTAAAAATTTAAGTAAATATATAACTAAAATAAATTTTTTAAAATTTTTTTAGTTTTGTATGTAAAAATAAAAAATCAAATATTATGAAACATAAGAAGTACAATATTTACATTAAAAACTTAAAACAACAAATAATTTAAAACAAATATAAAAACCTTAAATTACAAATATTGTGAAACACATAAAATATTATATTGAGAGGAATAATTTCAGACAATATTGTGGCCCTCAAAAGAGACTAAAGCATGGGTTTTATACCACCTTTAGGCCACCATGCAAACCCTTGCATCAACGTGATTATAAACTTGCATGTATACAATAAATTCTATAAATGAAAAAAATTCTGAAAATAACATTTCAAGAACTACATTATTGAATGTACTATGTACATTATATGGTCCTCTTTATTATCAGTGCAAGTGATAGTTACAAGCAATATCTATTTACTCCTATAGTATCCTTTCAATAATTTGATACAGTAAAACCTCTATAAATAAATAATGTTGGCATTTTTATATTTTATTAATTTATTTTGATATTAATATTTATTAATTTATAGTATACATTAATATTTATTAATTTATATAAATATTTTTTGATCCATAATATTTTTTAAAATTTTTTAAATGTAAACGAGAAATTTTTAATGGATGTCGACTATTAAGGAGAAAATGATTTATGTTAAGAATTTTAGAATTTAGAAAAAATTGTGGATTATGTAAAAAATTGAAAAGATATCTTTCGAACCATTTACATATATGAAATCAATTACCGAGTCTATAATTTTTCACAATTTTGGATGTAAATCGAGAAAATAACATCATAAGTGTTTGATATAATAAGAAAAATAAGAGATAAACTCCAACAAGATTCAAATTAAAAAAAAAAACAATACTAGAATCATATTTTACTAAATTAACTTAGTTATATATGTTAACAATTTATAATTATTAACTCGTAATATTATTAGAACTATATTTTTACATAAGAGTTTCTAAAAATTTATTATTATTATTATTATTATTATTATTATTATTATTATTATTATTATTATTATTATTATTATTATTATTATTAT
>KE158300.1:18055-36086 GCA_000411055.1 Leavenworthia alabamica
GGTATTGTTTTGATTTTCTACAAAACGTGGTTAATTCAAGACCAAGGTTCATTACCCACAAAGTAAATCCGATATCTGATAACAAGGCAAGGTTCAAGTCCAAAAGACAGCTTTTCCAATGCATATTGACTCGTTTATCTCTAAAGCTATTGAAACTTATTTTCTATTCAAATGTGGGGTATTTTCAAGTTTGAATAGAAAATATGGGGTATTGTTGGAGTTTTTATTTATTTCAGTTAATGTTATTTAGCTGATTGATTAAACACATTAAAGAGACATATTATCTAAGAGATGTGTTGATAGGAAAAGACACCACTTGGTTTGGAAAAACACATTCTTCTAACACATGTAGAGGTTCTAAAATGCATCTCTTGATTAATATATATAGATATTGTGTGATGCATTTTTGAATCACAAAGTACAGTTTGCTAGAAACTCTGTAAGGTGTGCTATACTGAGTTTGATAGTTGTATCCTGCAAGATAGACGTCTACGAATCTACGTACACAATAGTAGAGACGAAATTCTGTCTTAGGAGATTGCTACAAGCAAGCCTCTATCATCATACACATTAATGTTTCATGCATTAAGAGAAATATCAAAGTGAGTTTTCTACATTGAATTTATATTTGTTTAAATATTTTTTTATCTAATTTAAATAAGACAAACGTTTGTTTTAGAAGTGATTGATCTGTATCTTCTTTTTCTAACAGTTTTATCTCCGGTTTATTTCGGTCAGAAGAAAGAAAAGAGAACAAAAAGTGACATTTTTAAAATCAGAATATATTATACAACGTTATACTCGATAACTAAGTCTCTCTTGGTTTGGATTTTATCTCCGGTTTATTTTGGTAAGAAAAAGAATAAAAAATATCAAATAGTGAATGATATGGAAACTTGTTTTTAAAATCAGAATATATTATACAACGTTATACTCGATAACTAAGTTCTTCTTGGTTCGGGTTTTATCTCTGGTTTATTTCGGTCCGAAGAAAAAAAAGAGAACAAAAAGTACCAAATAGTGAATGACATGAAAACTTATTTTTAAAATCAGAATATATGATACAGCGTTATACTCGATAATTAAGTCCTTCTTGGTTCGGGTTTTGTCTCCGGTTTATTTCGGTTAGAAGAAAGAAATGAGAACAAAAAGCACCAAATAGTGAATGACATGGAAACTTATTTTTAAAATCAGAATATATTATACAAAGTTATACTCGATAAATAAGTCTCTCTTGGTTCGGATTTTATCTCCGGTTTATTTTGTTCAGAAGAAAAAAAGAGAGAACAAAAGTACCAAATAGTGAATGACATAGAAACTAATTTTTAAAATCAAAATATATTATACAACGTTATACTCGATAACTAAGTCCTTCTTAATTCGGGTTTTATCTCCGGTTTATTTTGGCCAGAAGAAAAAAAGAGAACAAAAAGTACCAAATAGTGAATGACATAGAAACTTATTTTTAAAATCAGAATATATTATACAACGTTATACTCGATAATTAAGTCCTTCTTGGTTCGGGGTTTGTCTCCGGTTTATTTTGGTTAGAAGAAAGAAATGAGAACAAAAAGCACCAAATAGTGAATGACATGAAAACTTATTTTTAAAATCAAAATATATTATACAGCGTTATACTCGATAACTAAATCCTTCTTGGTTCGGTTTTTATCTCCACTTTATTTTGGACAGAAGAAAAAAAGAGAAAAAAATGTCAAATAGTGTAATGACATAGAAACTTATTTTTAAAATCAAAATATATTATACAGCGTTATACTCGATAACTAAGTTCTTCTTGGTTCGGTTTTTATCTCCAGTTTATTTTGGACACAAGAAAAAAAGAGAAAAAAAAATGTCAAATAGTGTAATGACATAGAAACTTATTTTTAAAATCAAAATATATTATACAGCGTTATATACTCGATATCTATGTCCTTAATTCGGGTTTTGTCTCCGATTTATTTGGTTCAGAAAAAAGAAAAGAGAATAAAAGTACCAAATAGTGTATGACATGGAAACTTATTTTTAAAATCAAATATATTATACTGAGTTATACTCGATTATTTTGTACAGAAGAAAAAAAATGTCAAATAGTGTAATGAGATGCATGTAAGAGCATATATTTTCTTTAAGAGGCTGTTATGTCGACCTTCTCATTATAATACAAAAGAAAAAAAAATTGGCTTTTGTCTTTTGAAAGAGGGCTCACAAGTCTACAAAAGTGGAAGTAATATGAACACTACAAAAGTGGAAGTAATACGAACACTACAAAAGTGGAAGTAATATGAACACATATCTGAAAAAGGACCATAGCGTTACTGTTTTAAATCTTTGGTTTGAGGACGAGCTACTTTTGGAGATGGTTCTGTTTGCTTTGTTTGACTCTGAGTAATTATTATGAGTCCCTATTCCGGCTGCCATTGCCGGAGCTACAGCAGCTGTTTTGTTTGGATCGGCAAGATTCATGTTTGTCTCTTCGATATCATAGCCTGCGCTTAAGAGATATTCACAGAGCATAAGTCAGAAAAGTAAGGGTGTGGTTTAAGTGATCTAACCAACGTAAGTGGAAACTTACAGTCGAACTTTTTCCAAGCCAATACGAGTTTCTCTCTGTCGAATACTACACGATACCCGGTCATGTAGTTTTCTGTTTCATTAAGAGTAAGCAACGTGAGGTCATTCATTGTTTAAGGTATGTTCAGTGATCCATAGAAAGAAAAAAAAACTGAACTTACGACCAATTATGTTGAGTTCAGAGCTTTTGACAATGGCCAGGCAATATACAAGTTCACCCTGTCATAATGTAGAGATACAGATTGTATCAGCAAATAAAAGATTTGGTTGAAGAAGACAAGGAACGATAGAGAATGAAGTAAAGAGAAAGAGAGTATGACCTCGGTAGAGATGACTATTATAGGATCGTTGATGGTGAAGTGACTGTTTCCTTTCATTGTTAGGCTCAAACTCGGTATCAAACTAGAATTAGCCTCAGTGCTAAGCCCAACGTTTTACATGAAAAAAGACGTTTAGAATTGAATGGCAGAGACAAAGATAAATTTGAGTGTGGATGGATACATACTCATACCTCATGTCATAACAATACTCGAATGGAATCCTTGGATCTGGTGAATGGCGCTTATCTTGGGCCTGAGAATGGAACTGAAGAAGACAAAGTGAATCAAAAGTGAGCATCACGAGCAACAAACATGGTATATGATGGTGTTTAGGTACTTACACTCTCAGAGACTGTGGTATACATTGGATCCACCAAATAAGTAAATGATGTACCAGTGTCAAAGAGAGCTGTAAAGTCATCATCTATTAGACTAGTCCCCACACGTACTCGAGTGACCGTGATGTTGTAGTTTGGGCTGCAATGAATTTCACCACTGTTAAAAGGTGGATTTCTTGGCATATCAGATTTTCCACAAAGGAATAAGTGAATTACCACTTACTGAGATGGATTCAGGTTAAACGGTGTATCTTCCTGATCAGAACTACCCTTGTCACCAAAACTGATCCTTCCAACTCCATCATGTCCAAAACACATGGAGAAAGAATCAGCAACCAGACCATCCCTAGCCAAAACACTTGGAACCGATATCTTCTCCATGCCAAGACCAAATAAACCATTTGGTGCCGCAATATCGAGAAATGAACCACTTTGAACCTGTCCACATCTGCAGACATTTCACATATTTCAAAAGCTCACTTCATTGAACTGAAACTCAAGGAAGCAGAATTGAAGATGCTAACAGCTACTAACCCAAAAGTGACATAGGCCTCAACACGCTCAGGATTCATATCTTGAGTGGTTAAGTGCATAACATCTTCCATAAGAATACCAGATGTTGAAGTTTGAGCAGAGACATAAGACACCATATAAGGGCAAGTACTAAATGTTCCAAGGCATTGATTACGCTGTGCACATAGACTGTTGTTGCAAGTGACCTTCTTGTTTGTGGTTGAAACTTTAGGGTTGTAAATGCTTAGTTCAAATTCCTAAACAAGCGCAGAATAAAGGATTTGAATCGTAAACAAAGTCAACAATTGTGTTAAAACAAAAAACGTACCGAAGTATAAGCAGCTCCTTGGGTTGGTGCGCATTTTCCACAATCACAAGGAACCCAAAAGAGGTCACTGCCTGTATCTAAAGCCACCATGAATCTCAATCCCGGAGTACCCAATTTCACCGTTGTGTAATGCAAACTAATTGAAATAGAAGGAAGAAAAAAATCAGGCTTATTCTGAAACAAATAAGTGTTTTTTGTTTTTTGCTTAAACTTACAATCCGAGAGAGCTGATACGAGAAGTTGAATTCCCGTCGGAGAAAGTGAGTGCCGACTCCGATTCCGAGTCGGAGAGACGACGCCCACGGATTAATTGATCACGGAGGACGAGAGTGTTGTAGTATTCAAAGCTTCCTTTAGGAGGAAACTTAGTAAATCTTCCAGTTGAATCGGACCATCGCTTGACTTCATCGGAGAATCTATGGTGCATCTCGAAAGTGAAGATTCGACCATTGCAACTCCCGGAGTTCAGTAACATCAAAATCGAGATCAAGAACAGTATATTTTTTAAGATATAATACGACATTGGAAACTATTTTCTTTCCAACTTTGAACTCGACAGGTTATGCTACTTTCCCGAGAAAATGAGAAAACATGACAAGGGAAACCCAAGAAATATTCGAAAAAATCAAAATGCGTGATTAGATCTTGGAATAGTGAGAAATTAAGGAACTGAGAACAAAATTAGGTATTTTTTTTTTGGGGGAACGATGAAAGTGGTAGTAACTTTGAAAGGAAGAGAAGAGATCTATCTATGTTGTATTGTTCTTCGTCGTCGTTAGGTGAGTGTAACAGTCGTAGTGTTGAAAATAAAATCTGCGATACTCATTTATGGGTCCCACCTCCTTATTTAATTAATCCCGCAACCACCCCCCGGAATTTGTGTTCCTTCTGACTTCTGACCCCAAATTTAAGAAAGATACATTAATGATCTCAAATTAATATTTAAAGCCATCCAACTGTATATCACACGCGTGATCAACACGACGAATCAAAAAATAATGCACAAAAGCTGGAATTGAATATACATATAGAAGAAAATATACAAAAATAAACCTTATATAACTTGGAATCATCTGTTGTTGTAAGTGTCCCAATCAAAGTTGGGGTGAGAATAAGCTTCGTAATCTACTGCTCCATCAACGATGCTATCCACAGTCTGTATACTCCGTAGAAGAGCAGGATGAAACCCGTCTGTATCCCTAGGCAAAAGCTTGTACATCACAAGAACCCCTAGTGTGAATATAGCTTGAAGTTTTGTTGAGTCTCCTTTAACAGAGAAGAAGAGCAGCATTGAGACGAGGTACAGGTCGACACATAACCTCATGACGCACAAAACTGTGTCCATTAGCTTTCCTTCATTGCCTGCAGGGAATCCACGGACTCTGTACACGTAGAGAAAGTTGTATTTGTCGACTATGTATCTGTAACCAAAGTAAACTGCGCCTACAGGGACCACGAGTGGAGCAAATGAAGAGTATATCATCGTTAAGGCAAAGATGGTGAGGTTGAAGGCGTAGTATTGGGCAAAGTCGAACTTTTGTTTAGGGATTGGTGAGGTTCGGCTGATTGGGTAGTCAGAGAGGTCTTGGCTCATTGGTTCAATGTCGCCAAATCTTGGAGACTCAAACATGTTTTCCGGGAGAAGTGGTGTCTCAAGGTTGCTGCTTGGGTCTTGATTTTCCAAAGGGTAATCTTCATTTTGCTCAGGGACAAGCTGAAGCATGTCGTTCTTCCTGAACTTCTGTATTTTTTTCTTGATCCACGGGATTGGAGCAAGCAGATCAAAGGAGATACCTAAGAACGTGCTTGTGATGAGGAAAGCTAGAGCAGAAACGCATGACCTTGATAAGAACGAAGGGCTCATGTATTCTTCAATCCTCTTGCAATCCTCACCGTCTACGTAGCAACGACTCATTTTCAAGAGTGCACTTTCCAGTGACGATTCGACAAGAGCCTTGAGGATGATGAGATTCACAAGGAAGAAGCAAACCATCTTCAAGAGAGCTGCTCTTTGCTCCCCAGATACTGTTAGGTGCCGCTCAAACTTGGAGAGATATGAGAGAGCAGAAGGGATCACAATGTACATGCTAACAAATATGAAGACGTTAGGCAGAAACTGAAAAATAAGAGAGCCGATCCAACCAGAAGTTTGCACCCAAGTGAGCCAAGACTGAGCACTATCCAATGCTTCAGCATTGAAGATTCTCCCGGCACTTACCAAGGCACTGATCAATGCCAATGGGGAGCTGAAAAAAACAAGTATCAATAGTAGAATAGTATTAACAATCACTCTTCGTATGACAAGGGCGACTTTTGTCAATCCCAGATGATTCCAATATATATCAGTAGCCAAGGGTGCTCTCTCGACTTTCCACTGGTTTCTCTGTAGGCGCAGCTCTGTGACAGAGAAGAACTTTCCATTACGCCTTGATCTCTCGTTTCGAAAATCCTGAACAGCTTTATTAGCTGTGTACACATCTTTAAACATCACAAAAGCAACCCCAGCTCCTTGTGCTCGTCCTTCTTTATAAGCTGCTAACTGAGACTCCAAATCAGCTCTCACTTCTTGCAATTTCCTCAGTTTTTCATCATCTGTAAATCCAAACCTCTCAGGAATCTGAGACGACAACACCTTCACCCTAAACCACAAAGCCCACACACAAGACAGTAATCCTTCATCTCTAGCACCCTCAAAATCCTCTGGTAGAAGCCTAGAGTCCATCTTGGCAACTAACCAAGTAATCTCATCTCGAACACGAACCAGCTCTGTAGCAAGATCATCCAATGCACACAAATCCATGGGAACAATAATCTTGTAAACTTTCCCTGGATACTTTAGCCTAAAGCATTCTTCAAACTCAACTCTATCAGACCCTAAATTCTTAGGCAAACCCTGCACCAATATAGTAAACACAGCAGTAGAATTCGCATTGGGGTCACTGATATTCCCATTGCCATCTCTAAACCTAGTAAATTTCAACCTAGCTTCAATGGCAGAGATTCCAAAATGAGAGACCACAACAACAATCACAACAAACACAAAATGTAGCCAAAGCAGAGCTGAACCTTTCTGAATGTGAGTAATCATCGTTTTCGAAAGCTCATCATTCAACAGAGCAGTCCCAGCATATAAATTCAACGGAAGCATAACCGAAACAGCTAAAATAGCAATGGAAAAAAGCAGCACGAAGCTCCCACCTTCGATTAAAAGAAACTGAGCAGCATCAGCACCACAATGACGAGCGATCTCACGACAGGTAGCTTTCCAAACGGCGAGGAGCTTAAAAAAGAGAGCAGAAAGACCAGGCATACGACGGTGGTCGCTACGTAGCTTAACAAAAAGAAAGATGAAGACACAACATAATAGCCCAATCACCGAGATATTAAGCAGGTACTGAATGTTACCATACCAAGCATCTGGTATTTCCGGCAAGTCACCGGAAGAAGATGGAGGAGGAGATATTGAATCATTCATGACAATGAATGAAATCAGTGGCATCACGAATTTTGCCACCAAATTAAGCAACGCAGATCTTCGATTTTTTTAATGCAGATTCACGATTTTATCCAAAAAAAAATTATGACGAGGGAATTGGGGATTTATTAGGGTTTCGATTTAGAGGAGTAGATCGATAGAGACGAAAGGGGAAGGTGGAGAGCATCAAAGCATTGGTAGAAAAAGTAAATAAGATTGAAAAAGGATTTCAATTTCGGTTTGGAATCTATTTTCACATATTCTCTCCACTCCATAAATAATCACATCTTGTCATTATATCCATATATGAATTATGATAAATGTATTTTAGGATTAATTTAAAAATGTATTTTTACATCGTTGATAAAAGTAAAATCGATCAAACATGTTGGATTTAAATAACTTTTATAAATAAAACAGAAAAATATAGAAAATAATAACATACTAGTAAATCAGATAACAAATATTGTACAAATATTTTCATAATTTCCTTCCTTTGTTTTAACGTTTATTTTTCTATTTTATTTTATCTAAGTTTTAAACGGCTAACCGGATATGTGGACCCAAATAATCTAACCAAATTAAAACCAATCCAAACCGGAATTTGTCAATCCAATTAGTGTAGATTGAAATATATACTTTTAGATAGCTTCCCTTCTCCATCGAGACACCTGGAAAATAAAAATAAGAAAGCGCGTGGGTGACTTGTAGTATTCTCAATCTCTTCTTCTTCTTCCTCTCTTCCAATTTTTTACATCTCTTTCTCTTTCTCTTTCTCTCAATTATCGACCCACAGAGGAAGAAGAAAAGTAATCCAACTCGCCCCAATTTAGCAGTCATGTCATACGATTATCTCTTCAAGTACATAATCATTGGAGACACTGGTGAGACCCATCACCGATCAACTACCTTTTTTTTTCTTCATTTCTAATTTTGATTTTCTAGATTAGATTGATTTAGACGTCATTTTCATATGTTTTCGTTGGTTTTTCGTTTCAGGTGTTGGGAAATCGTGTCTGCTTCTGCAATTTACTGACAAGAGATTTCAACCAGTCCATGATCTCACCATTGGTGTTGAGTTTGGTGCTCGGATGGTCACCGTCGATGGACGTCCCATTAAACTCCAAATTTGGGACACTGTACGCTTCTATCTCCCTCTATTTGGCCTTTCTCGTCTCTTGCTCTAGTTAGGTTCTAAGAACTTAATCACTTTTAAACAATTAGGATTGTTTTAGCCTAAGTTAGATATGTGATTTAGAAGATTAATTTTCATAATCAATTCAATTTCTACGTATTTATAGAAACAATACCATATTAAGAATTGCTAATACTAAGATTATGCCTAGAGATTCTTGTTTAAGTTTCATAGGCTTATCTATATGAATATTCATTAGTCTTTCTCTTATTGAAATTGAGAAGTTGAATTCACCAGCGCATTAGTGACTTTGCTTACCTTTTTGAGATTTATTCTGGTCAACAGGCTTATCTTTGATTCTTTTCTTCACGCAGTTTTTTAGGTTTGATGAAAAGTAATATCTTCTTGATTGGATGTTGTATGTGTTGGAGTTCTTTATGTTTTTTTTTTTGTGCCTTCTGGTTGAATTTTGGTATAATGTTGTTTATGATCTAACCAAGCGTTATATGTTATAGGCTGGACAAGAGTCTTTTAGATCCATCACCAGATCATATTACAGAGGAGCAGCTGGAGCTTTACTTGTTTATGACATCACCAGGTTAATATTTCTTGATAAACCGTTAAACCTAGACTTTATGAAAAGGTTTTGGAGTTGGATAATATCTTGAGGAGTGTTAGTATATACATATATATACAGGGATGTTACTTTTGCTGACCTGAATTAAGTTCTTGGCTATGATATTGCAATGCTCTCCAATCTCCATCTTCATTTTGAAATCTTACTAAAGATTTATGATTTGTATTCCTGAGGATTTTTATGATTTGATCTTTCTACCCTCAAAAGTCAAAATTCTTAATTCTTTTGATTGCAGGAGAGAGACATTTAATCATCTGGCAAGCTGGTTGGAGGATGCTCGGCAACATGCAAATCCTAACATGAGTATTATGTTGATTGGGAACAAATGTGATCTTGCTCAGAAGAGAGCTGTTAGCAAAGAGGAAGGAGAACAGTTTGCCAAAGAACATGGCTTATTATTCTTAGAAGCATCTGCAAGATCAGCTCAAAACGTTGAGGAGGTGACACTTATAACCTTCGCAACTCTTTTTTCCCCATCTTGTTAATTAATAAATTAACATTGCTTAATATCACACATATATATATACGAACAGGCGTTCATAAAAACTGCTGCCAAGATCCTCCAGAACATTCATGATGGTGTATTTGATGTATCCAATGAGGTAATTTCTCTCATGAATCTGGAAATGTGCCTTAACCATCTAATAATCCCTTGATTGTGATTCAATTCCCTTGATGTCTATGGATTATGCAGTCATCAGGGATCAAGATTGGTTATGGACGTCCTCAAGGTGCAGCTGGAGGAAGAGATGGTGCAATAACTCAGGGAGGTGGCTGCTGTGGTTAAAAGTCTTCAAAAGAGGTGTCACAGTCCACATATCTGTTGTAATCTGGTGATTCAAAAATTACTCTTGCTTTTATTTATCTCTGCAAAGTGCAAATAGATACACCAGAATGTATAGTTTCTCTTTATTTTCAAGTTTTTTTTTACAACAACTAAACCAGTGCATTTGAGAGTGACACAATCTGATGTGGCGTTTGCTTAATGCTTATTTAAAACAAATTGTTTGCTTTTGCATGTAGAATCAAAGCTCACAAGGTTAAGCAATTGAAACATCAATGAAATAAAAATAAACGAATCCACTCACCTAGTTAAGTCTGCTTATTCATCTAAACGAACTGGTTTCAAAACACACCCAGATGGTTTACAGAGATCGTAATAAGGAACTAGAAGCTTAAAACGAAGAAGCCGTGATGTCATTTTTCTTCATCTTGGTCTCTCCATGCTTTTAACGTCTGTTAGGTAATGCCCCTTCCTTAAGCCGCAAAGTATTGTATGTACGCTTCACTAATATCAGTCTCGGATCATCCTCTGGTATTTCACGTTCCTGTGATTCACACACCACAGCAACCAAACCCCCATCAATAACTAATACCAACTACCAAGAAAAAGGATTGAGTTAAGATTTCATGGAGAGATTTGTTTTTACTTTCAAGCCCTTGTAGTAAGCTTCAACAGCAGCTAGTGTAGGCGGCATATTCCGAGCTTGCATTAGATCCCATGTCATATTTGCAACTGTGTACCCGCCCGTCTGCCAAAAAGAAGATTTTTTTTACTCTCACTATGCCAACTTTTTATCACAATATATTATCAGTTCTATTGGGAACTTCAAAAACTTTACCTTTTCACCAGCGGCTTTGAGTAGCAGGTTGCTTCCAGTTCTTGGGTCTAAGAAGAAATTGCGTTCGTTCATTTTGATCTGCATTACAAACAAAAATGTCATCAGGTAAGGCTCTACTCCTAGCCCCGCGTTTTGTTTATTTGTACAGCTCGAGCTTGCAAGCATTACCAGAGTGTCTTGAGCTATCTGCATTCCTTTCTCGGTGTGTCCTGTCATAGCCCCCTCTATAAGCGTCTGTAGATTAAAATAAAACAAATAAAATGTCGTCTTCAGCATATATAGGTTGACCCAAAGATATACTAAATCAAGTATGAGAAACAGGATAGAGAATCATAATTCTCTTCAACTACTGGATAATGGATTCATTGAGGATTTAGATTCATTTGCTTGGTTTTAGGGTTGAGAATAAACAACATTTGAGTTATAGAAGTTGTGGTGATTCCCACAATATATATAGAGGAGGGATGTTCGTTCTTATAACAAATATTGAAACACCAATATATGGATGGTTACCGTATAGAGTTCCATGGCAGGGATTTTGTCTGCGCTCATGTAATTTTCAAACAATTTGAGACCATTCTCAAAGTCTTCTGAGTGTAGATAGCACCTATATAGAGCATATATAATAATCACGTTTGATTTCCAATGCGAGTTTATAAAGAAATATACAAGTAACAAAAGTTAATTTGGTAGCTAAATAATGTCTTTTAACTCATGGCAAATTGGCAATGCCAAAATCATTTTGTGGGAAAAGATCATAGCACAGAAAACTAACGTCTAATATTGCCACTCTAAGAATCACAGTGCATGCTCTGTGTACCTCATCATTTGTAGAACGCAGTAAGTGTCAGTGTCTTTTCCGTCTTTCTTAAGCATCTCAAGTAGAGCTTCTGTTGCCTGCAATGGAGAATTGCTCATCAGATCGAAAAATCAACTCTGAAAACTGAACAGAGCATTTTCTCTAAATTCAGGACATTTATAAATCTAGATACTCAAATGATCTTACTTTTACATCCTTTAGATCAGCAAGAGCACTGAATGCTACGTGGTACACGGTCAAATTCCTCTGCAGAAACCTGTTCCTGTGAGCATATTCAGCAGTTGGAATATTGTACAGCTCTTCTTCACTGATGCTAAACATCACATCTTCAGCACTCTTCCTTGATGAATCAATTGATGACCAGCCTTTTGACTGCTCAACAAACTCGAGAATCTTTCGAGAGGAAAAAAGACGAGGATATGAGAAAACCTACATTTGAAGAAAAACAAAAAGGAAATACAAACAGGAAACCTTCACCGGTTACCTTGGAAGAAAGATTATCTGGCCTAGGATGCTTGTTTAGGTGTGCAGTTATGAGCCCTGCATAGCAGAACTGGTTTAAGCCAACACCAGCAGCAGTCATATCTCGAACTATCGCATACCTAACCATGAGTTAACCACAAACACTCAGATAAAAGATATACTTACCTTATTCAAAAGAAAATAGTTCGACTAGTGAACACACAACAGACAGTAGAAGCAGTAACTTACACAAGATCTAACTGGCCAGAAACAGCGCAGGCATTGAGCAGGCAGACAAAGGTCTGCCCATTTGGCTTTACATCATATCTCTTCATCTCCTCAAAGACCTTACAATAAGAAACAAACCAAAAGATTCATATTTGAATAATCATAAATAAATGTAAAAGAAGAAAAAAAGTCTCCTCCAAAGTAAAAGGGAGATAACATACTCGGATTGCCTCCTTTCCATTCTTGCATTTACCACATGTGGAAATCAAAAAGTTGTACAAGTTCACCTATAAGAATGAATACACGATCAACAACACAGGCCTCTGTAATTCCCATGTAAGAGTTAAAAAAAGAAAGATCAAAAGACATACATCAGGAGCAATTCCCATGGCCTTCATTTCTTCACGGAAAAAGAAAGCATCACTTAAACGAGCACCCTTCATTGTTCCCACAACAAATGAATGGAATATATCAGCTGTGGGCTGCACACCATCTAGCTTCATATCATCATATACATCTCTTAGCAAATAGTGCCTTCCAAAAACAACCAAATAGTGTCATATATAAACACGTTGATTTATATAGTAATTAAAAACACACATGACACAACGTCAAGAATAAATTACTCAAGGAACCAAGTATATATATTATTACTATGGCAACCATTTTCTCAATCTTATTACAATTATTATATTATGGAAAAAAACCTGCGCTGAGAAGTGACGGCGTTCACAGCTGTGTTGTATTCTGACAGATCGTTGGCGTAATTTCTCTTTGCGAGATCCTCCGGCGATGAAGCGAAGTAACGTCGACTAACAAGTGCTCGAACCAGAGATCGATTCCTCCCTGTTTCCGTCGATGGAAAATTAAACGTAAGGATTCGCATAACTAAGACAAACGTATGCGCACTTGATCGAACCAAATTAAGAATCGACGAATGATTAATGACAGTTGAAATGGGGGGATCTATCTAGTTAGCTACACTGATTATATATTCATACCAGAAAGGGATTGAATGAGAAACTTCATAGCTCACGATAAATCACTTCCGTCCGCGAGTCAAACAGTAATCAAATACCAGCTTTTCCGGCGGGTCTCAGACCACGAGAGATAAAAAAAGCTGTAAATCGAGTTCCGCCGTCGGGAATACGATAGAGCAGCAGCAGCTCAGACTCTCAGGGTTTAGAGAATAAATCTGAACCGGGAAATAAACAAATCTAACCGGTTTGAGTTAATGGTTTACGCTTTTGAAGGCCTATGCTGACTTTAAACGGGCCCTAAATCAAACACTGGGCTTAATTTATAGACCAACTAACGAACACGTGGTCAAATCAACTGTCATGATTCTGCCGCGTGTACCGTAGCGTCAAACGATGAATGAGAAAAAGATATTTACAGTTGGGATCTCCCAACTACAAAACCTTTAAGCTGTCGGAAGATCACGTGAAGACAACAAATATAGTTAGAAAATGAGAACTATTGACCATTATATACATTTACTTATCCAAAGTTCATCAAATTTGAAATAAACTTTTGTGATATCGAATTTCATACAATTATTTCGTCTCTTTTCATGAAAATTTAGAAATAACTTTTCCGATAAAGAATTTCAAAATCACTTTTCAGTAAATACTTCAAGAATTTTTAGTGGCATCAGGAGATTATAGTTTACTCTCCATGATTTAAAAAGTTGTGGTTCACATTTTATAAATTAAATTAGTTTAAGATTTTTAAAATTTAACTTAAATAAAATAATATTTTTTATTACTATTCTGTCTAACTTTTACAATCTCAGTAGAATAAAAATATCGTCACAAACCATCGTGTGACAAAAATAAACTTTGTCTAACATTACAAGTTACAACACGAAAGTCTCTCATCATAATTGCGTCGGCCAAAATTGGCATTGTAATTAATTAGGTATTGGTGAGTTCTCTTAAATGTTTGAAACTATATAATAAACCAAATCAAGAAATATAATTTTGACAAGATTTAATCTCCTGGAGAGGCCCACCGCCCATGAGCCACAACATAGAAATCAATTTATGTCATTCACGTCATAACTAAAGAATAGTATTAAGAAAATTCAACCATTGCAAAGTTTGGTAAGACCAACACACAATCTAAACTCCGAAATTAATAGATTTGGTTAAGTTTCTTATTTTCAATAAGAAAAATTCAAAACTTTCTTTGTACAGATAGAGACTAATAACAACAAAGTTACGACAATAGAAGAAAAAAAGGCTCAGGGAGAGACATGGACTGTGCAAGTGGTAAGAAGAAAGATTAAAGATCACGTCGACACATTGGACAAGATCCATGCCTAAGGAGCCAATTGTCTATACAAGGCAAGTGGAACATGTGATGACAATGTGGTAAGCTTCTTACTGTTTCACCAACTTGAAAATCCTGTCAAAACACAAAACAATAAGAAAAATTAACTTTTTTGTTATAAATTTACGGATTTTTACAGTAAGTGAAAAGATAAAAAAATTTAACCTGAAGACAAACAGAACAAGAATCTTTGTTACCACAAGCATCTGAGTTGTTTTTGACAGTGATTTTGATTTTGGGTATTTTATCAACTAAATCTCCTGTTAATCCCTTTGAGCCACCTGTATCGAAGATACTTGAAAGCTCTTCAAAAGTTGTATCCACAGCTCCCATCTGATTAGTAAGAAGATATATGAATGGTATCAAGAAAACAAAGAGATCTCATTGTTGAATTGAATTGAAACTAATGCATAAAACTATACCTGACTTTGAACAGCGCTTAACATTGCTGGACCTATACGTTCTCGTACAAGTCTACCACTTATAAGACTAACAATGACATCAATCTACAACAAGAAATAGGAATTAGGTTTAAGATGGAATTGAATCTGTACATAAGAAAACAGAGTCGCAGATCTTTAGGTTACCAAGTAGAGGAGGCAACCAAAACGTGATTCGTTAGATTTCCAGAGAACAAGAGATGATTCAAAGACTTCAATGGAGAAAACAGCTCCTGAAATGGCTCCAATCGCTGCTCCTCTGATGAAACCACTCTCTGTTTCTTGACCTATCAAAGCTCCAGTAAGTGCTCCAAGCATTGTTCCCACTGAAGATGACCAAAAAAGGAAACTACTTTGTTAGCTTTTTAATTGATTAAATACAAAAGAATCACAGTCAAGCATAAGTCATCATCAAGAGAGACATTAGAGAACAGGATCAAGCTGACCTAGAGCGAAGAAGAAGGTTAAGATCGCAGAGAGAATTGTGCCCAAAACAGCAGAACAGAGGAAACGACATGCGTCTTTAATCCGTTCGACGAAATTAGCAAGAGAAGGAGACGACGAGAGAGGACAAACCCCATATTGAACTCTATAAGATGCCATTTTTTTAAAGAACCAAAAAGATGTTATTATAGAGAAAGAGACCTGGAAAGATCTTTCTTACGGCAAACAAAACAAAAACAGAGCTAAGTAGAAAGAAGAGAAGAGAGAGAGAGAAGAGATGTGGGGTTTTTGCTTAGCTCTTAAGAGAGAAGATCCGATGTGTGGCCTACTTACAATTAAAGCTTGGGGGGTCGTCAAATTTTAACTCAAGTCGGTGAAATCAAAATCTCTCATTTTCAAAGCAAGAGAGAGATAAGAGCGCAAGCCCATCGTTTTATAATTAATAATTTAATATACAAGTATACTGATAAATATTGTAACTGTTTCATTCTATTTCCTTTTTTTTTCCTGTTAAAGGATCTCTGTTTCATTCTTTTGGACGTAATGAAAATATCTTCACTCAAAAGAGCTCTCATACAAACAAAACACATTCGAATCTGTTTTATTACAAATTCTGGGTTTTGTTTGCCCTTAGAAACAGTTATTTATTTGTTTAGTTTTTGTAAATCAACATTTTATTCTAAATGTTTTACTATGAATTACTGACATTATACCAGATAAGTCTTGCCGCTTTAAATTTTCTCCAATATATTACCTATAAAAAAATTCGGTCCTTGTAAATATCTATCTTCATAAACTTGACAAAAATAAATATCTACCCAATAATATCTATATATAAAATTGCCAATTGCCATGATTTTACATCATGGAGCAGTTAATGTTGCATAAAATGGTCCCAAATTGAAATATAAATATGTACATTATATATGGTTGCGTGTAATGTACATGTCTTCAATGTCTTCACTGTGTGTGAGTTTCTATGTTTGTTATGAACTTTGACCTTTTTTATTTTACGATTTT
This sequence comes from Leavenworthia alabamica, assembly GCA_000411055.1. Taxonomy (NCBI): domain Eukaryota; kingdom Viridiplantae; phylum Streptophyta; class Magnoliopsida; order Brassicales; family Brassicaceae; genus Leavenworthia; species Leavenworthia alabamica. The sequence goes on from KE158300.1 coordinate 34,746, forward strand.
GTTTTCCCATGTCATGTAATCTAGAATCTGAAAACTATATGTAATTTACATGAACGTCAACAAATATAACAAAATTTATAAATAATTTAGATTATTTTTTATCAAATATAATTGCATATAATTAGAACCCTCCTATATTAAGGTAATGTGATGAGATTTTTAGCATGATCTTTTACTTTTACCTTTTTGTATTTTTTACTTTATTTCTCGCCCACCGATTGAAGTAACAGAATTTTTACCTATAACTCTACAAGGCTATATAATATTTACAAAGAATTAAATAAAGACTAGATAGATATGACTGGTAGGTTATCTACATGATGACCCACGTCACGTTTAACCGGTGCGTCTTTGTCAATGACGTGGTTCATAATTTAACCCGGCCACCACTTGCATCTGCTGCTCCTTTGTTTATTTGTCTGCTATCATCATCGACTCAAGTATCTATGAATCTAAAGATATTTCTAATGAATGAGACTATGTTTATATTAAATAATAAACAAAATGATATACGATCAGACAAGAAGACGATAAATGAAATAAATAAATATTAAGAAGATGAAATTAGACGAGTCTCTTTTATTGTATGTTATCGCAAATATGATGTAGTTTACAAAAAATCTCACGTGTTTTAGAGCATGTGCTGTGTGAGTATAGACTCAAAAATCTCTCAAGTATATTATATTAATCCCTTAATATAATTTAATTGGTAGACTTCGAAACTAGAAAACGTAAAACAATAATTTCATTTTATTAACATTTCATTAATTAACTTTGGTAAACTTGTTTATCAACTAAACACCTGTTTTGAGTTTTTTTCCTTAGATATTTAAGGAGTTAAAGTTCCAGCCTAATTATAGATCATATTTTTGTAGTATAGCTGCATAGGGACTCCTCTTAATTTATACTTTTGGGCACTATTATCCGTACCAACATACCATTTCGATATACGTATCCTTATAATATCTCGATATAAGTACCTCTGTAATATCTCGATATACATGTCCCGTAACATCTCGGTATATGCACTCTTGTAATACCTCGATATATGTGTCCTACAATATCTCGATATACATGGCTACGTAATACCTCAATTTATGTGCCTACGTACTATCTCTGGGATGCTACAGTTCCTAAAACCATACTATCCTAAATCCGTTCGGGTTCATGTGAACCTCGGTCATGCACTCACCTCGGATGTCGTGTATCTCATGAATCGTCGCACGTGTCGATAATCCGATTCCTACATAACTGCATAAAATAAACATTATAATCGAAATCCGAAATAATAATTTTTAACCCATTTCACCCGGTCGGTCCCGGTCCAACCGATCGGTCGAC
>KE158301.1:1211-11376 GCA_000411055.1 Leavenworthia alabamica
TGTTGGTTGGGTTAGCGACTTGGTCTCTTGTGGTGCAGGTCAACGGTCGTGCCTTAGTAGGGCATATTTTAGCACTTTCATTAACCATTCCTCTAAGGCCAAGCACTAATATCTTTAGCACTGACTATTATGTATTTATTATTATTATGAATTTATAATAATGAATATGTCATTGTTAAAGTTAAATGTTATCTCATTAAAAAGCGATAGGTGACATTATCTGTTATTTAATATAAACAATATTATATTACAAAATATATATTATAATTTGTTTCAACGTCTACAATATGGGCATTGGATGAATATTTTTCACAGTTTTGTTTATAAATATTATGAGGAAAATGGAGAACAAAGAAATGTAGCAGCCATTTAAAGACACGTAAGTTATTAGTTCCAACGTTTCAACTACCTTTGTTTATTACTTAATTAACTCAAGACATTATTTATGACTTTAAAAATTCTCAAATTATCATTTTGTTTGTTTTTTGTCAACGTGTTATCGATTATAATTCATATTCGGATAAAGTATATTAAAGCCAATGATCATAGTATATGCTGTCTTGTCGTGCATATACGAGTCATAAAATTTGAAGATGAACACACCTATCATTTAAGAATTTTTATTGTTCAACTAGCTATCATTGAAGACGGAAGAGCTAGTACCCAAAGAAATATTTATTTCTCCTATCGCATCTAAATGAATTTCCCATTAATTTATAAATACGTAACAAAGTCTTTTATTCCTAATATTGATCCTATTTCTAGCAATAACGTAAGATGTACGTAGTCGCAACCTTACAAAAAAAAAACTGAAAAATAAACATTTAGCCAAATATATACACAGTAGATGATGGATCTGATTCATCTAACCGATCATTGTATTTTAATTTTAAACGCATCCATGAATTATATAAACTATTTCATGATGAGATTGTTGAATATAAATTTTTATGAATTTGACATAAAAAAATACATCTTGATTAAGGTCTGAAAGAATAAAAATGAGATATAATGGGAATAATATTTTATCGTTAATGGCGTGCGGAAAATGATTGGCAACGGTTAAGATGAAGTTTGACAAAGTCAGATCGGTCCACATTCTATAAAAGCAGTCCCAATTCTATTGGTTTATTATTTTCCACAACGGCCCAAAGTCTTACTTCATAGTATTATAATTTTATGTTTCTGTATCAATAGAAATATATATTTAACTAGCTCGAACATATAATTATTATGTGGATGAGGAAACGTGATCCTGAAATTTCAGGTTTAAAGATATGATCCATTGAATGATCTACCATGAAATTGACTGCCTCACCCAAAAGTAAAAAGCTTACACGATGCCTTTAAGAGACTATATGACATGTATAACAGTTTCATGACCTGTAAAACGATGTCACCAACTTACTTTTAACGTAGAGATGTCAAAAAGATTCAAAGTCTGCCTAATATATCAAAAATAGTTTTGGTTAGGAGTTTTACACATGTTACGTATGCGTCATCGTGAATTATATCGTAACTAGTGTACTAGTATTTATCTCATAATTTTTTAAAAAAGAAAGTAAAAAAATAATTGGGTGTTTAAGTTTGAGTGGCTGCTGAATAGTGGAGATCAACTCACTTGAAAACATATTTTGCATGATCAGACACAAAGTGACTTTAAGCCAAGTCTTGTGTTTGTGTCAAGGTGTTTCTGGCGCAGTCGAAAATGTTAACAATATTTTCCAACTCAACTTTGTGATACTTTAAAATATACTTTTTCTGGGGGATTTCAGAAGACTAAGACGTAGTTGACACATACTCTTTACTGGGCCAATGTGCATATTTGTTCTCAGCCCGTTGTTTTTATATACATTCTTTTTCTAGGCCTAGGCCCAATATTTAACGTTTAACGTTTAATAAAATGATCTGGGCCTAGGCCCAAATTTCATTTGTGGAATTAAAAAAAAAGGAATGTGGATATACACTTCCACGTGTCTATCTCTCATTCGTCACACGCTTCTTTTCCTTCACCCTCACCTCTCTCTCCTTTTTTTCCGCAGCCATCCCTCTTTCTCTGGTTTAAGCAGCCACCTGTGTCTCCGTGATTTGATGGATAAGAAGAAGCCATCAGATCCTGGCCTACACTACAGACCAAACCTATACTTATAGTATTCATTTATGTTATAAATATATTTTCTTCATCAAATTATTGTTGGTCACATGCACACTCAACTCCGATCAACCACCGACTTATTAATAACTCACTCGCTCCTCTACAAAGCTCTCTTATTGCTTCTCTAATCGGATGACATCAAATCTGAGATGGGTTTTGTTATTTATTATAATCTCATCTCTTGTTTTAACACTTGAAGCTAGTGAAGGAGATACTGATCCTCTTTACAAGTAAAATCTTCTCTTTTTTGCTCTATTTTTAGATTAACTCAAGACTCTTCTCTGTTTTTCATATCTAATACCGTTGGATAATTAGTTAGCTTTTTGATGATCCGTTGAAACTTTTCAGATTTTGATTGTTGTTGACTTTTTCCATAAAGATACAATCTTTGTTTGGTTTCATTATGAGTAACTGTAGAGTCATTGTTTTTGTTGTAAAGATTGATAAAAAAGGAAACAATATCTAGAAAGGTACTTGGCTGATCTACTGGGCTTTTGAGTAGTTTAAAGTGTCTCTTTTTTCTTGAGTGAAAGCATTACTCTCTGTGCTCTGTTCATATATACTGCTCTATCCTTATGGCTTATGTTCAGTTTTAAGAACAAACTGATTTGTTTTACAGGTCATGTCTTGATCACTGTCATAAAACTGGATGTGTTGGAGATAATTGCTTTCACCACTGTAAACTTTCAGCCAATGGACAAGCCAATGAAGATCCATGGTATGTGCAACAGCCACTTTACCTTAGATGGAAACAATGGAATTGTCAAAATCACTGTCAATATGAATGTATGATGATAAGAGAAGAAGAAAGACAAAGAAACAGAGAGAAACCTAATAAATACTTTGGAAAATGGCCACTCAAACAAATCTATGGAATCCAAGTAATCTTCTCTTTGCAATATCTATACATATCTCAACAAGCCTTCAAGTATTTGTTACTCACACATATATAAATGTATCTTCAGGAACCTGTCTCTGTTGTATTATCTGCTCTTGACCTTACAATACAATTCCATGGTTTTGTTTCATATTTCCTCCTTGGTTACTATCATTTACCACTTCAGGCAAATCGGAAAACTTACTACGAGTTCAATAGATTATTAAATATCTATGTTATTATAGTAATGAACTCACTCTTCTGGAGTTGTGTTTGTCATATCAGGTAACATCAGATATCTAGTTTTATACTGTCAAAAAAATTCTCACTTATGGTTTCAAATTATGTTATATATAGAGATGTTGAATTTATAGAGAGACTAGATTACTCATCAGCTACAATATTAGCTGGATTTTCGCTTATTCTAGCAATACTAAGGTCATTTAGTATTAAAGATCAGTCTATCAAAATCTTGGTTACTATACCTATTATCGCGGTTGTATCAACTCATATACTTTATCTCAACTTCTACAACTTAGACCAAGGTATATGATTCTTTACTTATATATATATACACATAAAGATTATGATGAAATGAAATGTCTATGTTGACTTTATATATGTATCTGTAGGGTTTCATTGGAGAGTTATATCATGGATTGGAGGAGTAGAGCTAGTTGTATGGGGATTATGGGCAGCTGTAACATCGCATCCGTCAAGGTGGAAGCTAAGAACATTCTGTGTCGGGAGCATAGTTACAATGTGTATTAGAATGTTAGATTTCCCTCCTTATAAAGGCTATGTGGATGCTCATGTTCTTTGGCGAGCTGCTAAGGTTCCTCTTTCGTATCTTTGGTGGAGTTTTGTTGGTGATGATGCTGTTTATAGAACTAACGTACATCTCAAGAAAGCTATTTGATGAAAAAAAAATGATTCAAAAGTCTTTATTTCTCCGGCGAGTTTCTCCTGTGTTGAGAAGTTGTTTTTCTTTAGGTATGTTTTTGTAGAAGAAGCAAATGTTTTGGCCGGAGAGTTTTACCGTCGGGAAGAATTGACTTTTAGGATCACCGGTTTTGATTTTCCCGCCCTTTTGACTCATACAAATTATTTTCATTTTTTACTTCCTGTAACAATTAAATCTTTTTTTTGGGTAATACAATCTTATTGACATTTTCATAAATAAATTCTGTATTTTATTTTTAGTGGTTTTCAGAGATAATATAAATTTCATTATTGGACACAAATAAATTCTGTATAAATTTCATATGATTTTGTTTAATTTTCTGATAAATCATATGTGGAAATCAATAATGAAAAAAAAAAAATCTTCAGAGGCAATATCTACTCTTAGAGGTAACTATGTAACAACATAGATATTGTAATCAACGACTATCATATTCATGTGTTGAATTGTATTTAACTAAAAAAGATGATTGATTAAGAATTTGGAAATTTTATCCTGTTATTAGTATGTGTTTTTTTACTTACTAAATTGTTAAAATATTTTTGTTTCCTCTTTTAAAAAATAATTTAACCATATAAAATTTATGTAAAAAACATATAGTATTTTATAAAATTAATTATACAGATAAGCATGACATTAAAAAAACGGATAAGTGATAAGCGATGACAAAGATTACATGATAACTATTGGTTGTAGTTATGGTTCCATGTAATAAAATGGATAAGTAATACAAACAAGGTAAATCTTGCTTTTAAATATTAATTAAATTTTATTTGTTAAAATGACCTGTCTTATTAATTTTAGGAAATTTAAAATGAGAGATTTTTGTTTCTATATTGTGTTTGCTTCTAAAAAAAAAAAAGGAGAATCACCATAATTGGAAAATAAAAAATTAAAATATATAACATACGTATAACTTTTTTTTCCATGTTAATAAAATAATTATACTCTTAGTGACAGCTAAGTCAATGTTAGCAAAATCATATGCCCAATACATTATCTTATATAAAAGAGATCATAAAACAAAAAGAGTCTTTCATAAAAAAAAAATTTTACTCAACGAAGAAGATTCTCAGGTCAGTAAGAACTAGTATCCAAGAGTTTTTATTTTATTTTTTGATAACTAATGCTAAGAACAGTTCATAAATCATAATATTCGATTTTATTTAACAATTTTGATTGTTTATTACAGTGATATCAACCCACAACAATAAGACCACAAGATGAGTGGTAATAACCTTACATTGTGTTACATTTGTACAATCTAATTCTCATATGTTTAATATTTGTATTACTCTGTGTAGATCCAGGAAACACTAGTGCGGATGATCCAAATGAAGATCCGATTCAAAACTCATCCAATGACTTAGATGATGATGATGATGATTCTCAGCAAGTGACTACAAAAAAACCTAAACTCAGTTGGACAGGCCCTCTTCAACATAATTTTTTACAATCTCTTCATCATATTGGACTTCATAGTAAGTATTTTAAACTTCTTTTCATTTAACAATTATGACATATAATGAATTTAGTATGAGTGTTTTTATAGTTTAAGATTATTTAATAATGAATAAATTACGCTAATTTTGTGATTTAATGATGATTCTTTTGATGTTCTTAGAGCTAGGGCTGACATAATCTTCGGTCATTATCTTTTATTGATTATTCGTGTCCACACAAATTATTATCTACACTCATTTTAATATAATTTTACTCACAAAATATATTAATTGTTAGATATATTTTGTAGATGATATGTTTATTTTTGCTGAAAAATATTAAAATTAGAATAATTAACTATAATAAAGTTCTGGACACTTAAACTAAAATTTTCCTGATATAAATCTCCATTATATTTGTGTTTCTCAATTTTTTTTATCTATATATTATACTAATTAATGTTTTATTTTATGTTTCGTGTTTGATATCACTCTGAAGAAGTTACACCCAAGAAGATTTTAGAATTCATGCAAGTGGAAGGCCTAACAAAATCACAGATAGCTAGCCACTTACAGGTTATCTTGTTACAACTCGTATTTATTACATATATGATTTTATAAAATATATAAAAATGTATGACTAACGTTGGGATTGTTGAAATTACATAGAAGTACCGACACCAGAACAAAGATAAACTAAAAGCCATAAAACAAGAAATGCCTAGTTTCTCCAACACCGGATCATCTAGTCATGGCGTCAACTCACAATACTCTCACATCTACAATAGAGGCTTACACCCCATGAACAACATTTTCAGTCCCCGTCTTGGTCAAGCTAACCTTATGAGGAACAACAATGGCTCTACCCACTACACAAATCCAGGTCCGTTTCTAGGGGGTGGCAGGAACAACTATGGTTTTGGTCAACCTAGTCTCATGAGGAACAACAATAACTCTAACCACCACACAAACCCTATTTCCAACCATGGTCTTGGTCAACCTAGCCTCATGAGGAACAACAATGGCTCTACCCATTACATAAACCCTATACCCAACTATGATCATGGTCAAACTAGCTTTACCATGAACAACAATGACTCTATTCCCCATAGAAACCCTATATCCAACTATGGTCTTGGTCAACCTAGCCTCATGAGGAACACCAATGAATCTATGCCGTACCCAAATCATATACCCAACTACGGTCTTGGTCAACCTAACCTCATGAGGAACAACAATGAGTCTACCCCATATCCAAATCATATACCCAACTATAGTCTTGGTCAACCTAGCTTCATGAGGAACAACAATGACTCTACCCTTTACACAAACCATATACCCAACTATGGCCTTGGTCAAACTAACCTCAACATGAACAGCAGTGACTCTATCCTCTATAGAAACCCTACACCCAACAATGGTTTTGGTCAAACTAGCTTCACCATGAACAACAATGATTATATCCCCTATGAAAACCCTATACCCAGCTATGGTTTTGGTCAAACTAGCCTCTCGATGAACAACAATGAGTCTATCCCTTACACAAGCCCTATACCCAACTATGGTTTGAGCCAAACTGATGCTAGTTTGTTGCCTATGCACAACAACACTGGATTTAGGAGTGGTATGCTGCCTATACAAGGTAATCTTGGGGTTTCCAATGACATGTTGCCTATAGAAAGAAATCTTGGGGTTTCCAATGGCATATTACCTATGGAAGCTAATATTGGGTTTTCAAGTGCAATGTTGCCTATGCAAAACAACATTGGATTTACGAGTGACATGTTACCTATAGAAGGTAATCTTGGGGTTTCCAATGGCATATTTCCTATGGAAACCAATATTGGATTTTCAAGTGATATATCGCCTATGGAAAACAACAATGGCTTTACGAGTGGTATATTTCCAATAGAAGATAATTTTGGGATCTCTAATGGTATATTGCCTATGGCCAATAATGGGTTTTCAAATGCCATGTTGCCAATAGAAAACAACAATGGATTTGTGAGTGGGATGTTGCCTATAGAAGGTAATCTTGGGGTTTTCAATGATGTTGGGGTTTCAAGTGCAATGTTACCTATGCAAAACAGCGGTGGATTCACGAGTGGCATGTTACCTATAGATGGTAACCTTGCCAATATTGGTGTTTCAAGTGCCATGTTCCCTATGGAAACTAGATTTGGAGTTTCTAATGAAAGTTTACCTTTCAACGAGGAAGGAACAAACACTTTTGAAACATCTCAAACACCTCAAGTTTCTTCATTTGGGCAATATAGCACAACAAATGATGCTTCAGATATGAACTCCTACCTCAATACTGGTTATATGAATAGTGGTTACGCTAGGACCGGACTAAATGAAGCTGAAGATTTGGCTACACATGAAGATCAAAGAGTTAATGGTAATTGTAATGGCCCTCTTGGTGAAGCTTTTGATTCCATGAACTCAAACAACAACATGAGTGACACTGGAAGTTCAAATCCTATATTTTCTCCTCTGGTTCCATCCTTCTTAGACAATGAGTATCAATCACAAAATAACTCACCTGCTCAACTGGAAAACGTGGTTCCAGTTCCAGTAGAATATAATGATCATCATCATGGTGTCAATGAGGTTTCACCCGATCCAGTCAACATCCAAAATGAAGAGAATCAGGTATATATTAGTTTACTTTTTTTACATAGTTTAAAGTTATGATGTGATTTATATATACATACATGATTTAACCAGGAACATCAAGTTACTGTGAATAATCAAAATCCTGAAGTGCCTAACCATAATCATGAGGTACACAACGAATAAATAATATTAATTAAAATTTCTTTTTTTTCTTTTATTGTAATTTAATTATGATGTGATTTTTATATATGTGCATGGTTTATTAGGAAGATCAAGATAGTGATACTATTGAAATGATTTCAATTCCTGATGCTTATTGTTTTTACGACGCACGTGATTGGAGCATTGATAATGTAAGTGTTTATTTTATTTTAGTTAAAAGTGTCATTATAAATGTGTTTAAATCTTATATGGATTAAAATCTTTTAATCATATATATAATCTATGGTTTAGTTGGAAGACGAGTTTAATGAAGAAATGTTGAACCATATTGATGCTCCTAATACAGAAATGTATGTTCCTCCTACTCAAAACATGAACAATATAATTCAGGTAACTTTAAAGATTTTTTTTATACTATAATAAATTACTTTTATGTAAAATAATATAATAAATCATTGATATATGAAAACTTATTGCATAGGAACAAGAACAAGAACAAGATGATCTGGAAATGCAAGCACTTGTATCGACATTTGAACAGGTAAAATGCTTTTCCATCTCTAATTTTTTTGTTTAGTTTTAGTTTTACAATTATTTATTATACAGTTCTATTTGAATTTTTAAAATTAAACTCTAAAAATCTGCACCAAAAAACTCTATAATTTCTTTTTGTAACAAAATTAAAAATTCAGTTCCTCGGTTCACCATTTAAAATGAAAATATCAAATTTTATAAATACAGTAGTGTCATTATTAATATATTAGTTTTATGATCTTTTGTTTGTAGGAAATATCACGTAAAACTTTTCATATCAAATTCATTGACAAGTTTTTGTTTATATATTTTATACAGGATTATGAAAAGCTTGGTGTCTTGTGATGAACCCTAAAAAAATTCTCCCCTTTTGCTTATTAAATTATAAGACATTTTTTCAAGAAATTTGATATGTTGTTGTCTTGGATTCTATTAAACTCTGGATAATGTTCTGGTCTCATCATATTCAAATCGAAACTATTTTCATGGATTTTGGTAGATATTTATTTATATCATTGATTATTACAGACTTCATGGATGGCATCGAGTCATCAACATACGTGAGATTTTTTCGATCCGTTCAGACAAAGACACGGTTGTGTTTGAACTTAAGACTTCGAATCGAGAACACATCTTTTTTATCTTTATAAAATGTCATTTTGACTTATTTCACAGAGATTAAGAAAATGTTTGAAAATACAAATGTAACCCTATTTAATATATTATAATTGATGAATAATAACATAAATATAAATGTTTTTAAATATAAATAGATGATAAATATGGAAATTAGATGTAAAAAGTACATTAGAAAAATAAAATGACATTCTTTTAGAAACACAATATCAACTCTAGAATGACACTCTTTCATAGTTTAGAGGGAGTATTATTTTTTTAATGGGCCTACATAAAGTATAAATGAATAGGCCTATTAGGTGAAGCTTACTAAGCGAAACGTAAAGCTCCCTAATCTTAAGTCAAGATTCTTAGCTCTATAATTGGGGGTTAAATTGTCAAAGTGAATAATGTTGGGGTAAATCTGAATATTTTTCGGGGCCAATAAGTAACCATGCAAACAAAGGGGATATTTGTCGTAGCCCACTCATTTACAGCTCCAATCATTGGTATTGTTTTATTAAATAAATAATTGAATAAAAATTCTGGAATATTATTGGTCAATAGCCAACACAATGTATTTTGAAACTACATGCGTTGCAGGAGATTACACCTCTCAATCGGACGAACCTAAGTAGAATTAACTTTATAGATCTAAGGTTGTGATATTGCCACGTAATCCGATGATCTAAAGGTCACCAAACAATACTTGTCATGTTAAAATTGACACGTGTCAGTAATGACTTACGGGTATGAAAAAGTGTTTGCAAAAACTATAAAGATGACGGTGACCGGCT
>KE158301.1:11521-30576 GCA_000411055.1 Leavenworthia alabamica
TATAACACAAGGCGCGTCAAGTATTTTGTTCTTACAGCTCTCTCGAGGAAAAAAAAAGTAAAGAAATATTGTTATTTTCGCTTATTCCAGCTTGAAATTTCGAGGCTGTTTTTATATTTTACTTATTAATTCTCTTCCTCTTCTGTTTCGATTTAATTTTGGTATGAAGTCGTCATTCAACTTTGTTCTATGCTGATCAAAGCTTCACTTCACAGTTCTCGGTATGTTGTATCTGTATTCTTAGTCAAAAAAAAGTTAATTTATGTTATATTTTCTTTATATGTTGCTTTTTTAAGTTTCTGATTCCGAGGGTTTACGGGATTTGTATCTGTTTTAATTTGGGTAGTGGGTTAATTAATGTAAAGTAACGAATTTTAGAATTAGGGTTTTGATTTTGGGGTTTAATTTCAGAAGTAAAGTTCGTTGTTTTTTGTTTATGAGCACCAGATTCAAGTGTCTGTTTCCAAAAGAGGATCTGATTTTAATGGATAAAATTTAATCTGTTGTAGGTATCATCAGTGAAGGTGGGACATTTGTGTCGCATTAAAGAAGAAACTTCACTTGGGACACTAATTTGATTGATGGCTTCTTCAACCTCTGGGATTTTCTTCCAAGGAGATGATGAATCTCAAAGTTTCATTAACTCTCATTTGACTTCCTCTTATGGGAATTCATCTAATTCAGTCCCTGGATGTGGACCTAGCTATCAAAATCTCAGTTTGGTTTCTGGTGATATGCATAATAATAATCCTGTTATGATGAATGTTTCAACACCTGGGCCAAGCGCTGGAGCTAGTTCACTTGTGACTGATGCTAATTCAGGTCTCTCAGGAGGTGGTCCACATTTGCAGCGTAGTGCTAGTATCAATAATGAGTCGTATATGCGTTTACCTGCATCACCATTGTCATTCTCTTCTAACAATATCAGTATTTCTGGGTCATCTGTTGTTGACGGCTCAACTGTTGTGCAACGACATGATCCTAGTGTTCAGCTAGGAGGCTCTTGTGCTACATCACTGCCTACATCACAAACTAATCAAGTCCCACTTCATATGACTCGTCGTGCTTCTGAAGCTTTCTTTCAGGATCCAAACAATTTAAACCAAGCACGGAAAAAATCTCGAACAGATTCGAAGCAGGATGATGCTTTGCAGCAGCAGATTTTACGTCAGTGGCTTCAGAGACCAGACATGTTGCAGCAACAACAACAACAAGGCCATAACCCACAGTTCCAAGTTTTACTTCAGCAACAAAAATTGAGGCAACATCAACAATATCTTCAGTCCCTCCCACTATTGCAGCGGGTTCAGCTGCAGCAGCAGCAACAACAACAGTTGCAACAACAAGGAATGCAGATGCAACTATCTGGAGGGCCACGACCTTATGAAAATAGCGTCTGTGCTCGAAGATTGATGCAGTACTTATATCATCAGCGACAAAGGCCTTCTGTGAGTATGCGTTTAGTCCTTAAATTGTGTCTATACTAGGAAAAAAGCTCTTGACAGATAGGTTGTGTCATTACTAATTTTGTAGGAGAGCAGTATTGTCTATTGGAGAAAATTCGTGACGGAGTATTTTTCTCCCCGTGCAAAGAAAAGATGGTGTCTTTCTCATTATGATAATATGGGTCATAGCGCACTTGGCGTTTCTCCTCAGGCAGCTACGGTTTGTTTCCTTACATAGATGGACTTTGAGTTTTCAAATTTTCTTGGCTCTCTTTTATCTTTTATCTTTCTAGCTTATTATGTAATTGGTCTTACAGTGTAATTACATGATGTAAGCAAATGTAAACTTAGTCTTGTTGTTTGATTTGTAGGATGAATGGCAGTGTGATCTTTGTGGTTCTAAATCAGGAAGAGGGTTTGGTAAGTTCCAGTGTACTTGTTCCCTAATTATTAAATATGTTTATAGTAATGAAACACCTTCTCTTAGTGAGTTTGTCTTATGATCTCTGCAGAAGCAACTTTTGATGTCTTGCCCAGGCTTAACGAAATCAAGTTCGCAAGCGGTGTCCTTGACGAGCTTCTTTATCTGGGAGTACCGAGTGAGCGCCGATATAGTTCTGGAATTATGATGTTAGATTATGGAAAAGCAGTTCAGGAGACTGTATATGATCATATCCGTGTTGTTCGCGAAGGCCATCTTAGGATTATATTCTCCCAAGAGCTGAAGGTTCAAAGAGCTTAAGAACTTTAAATGATTTATGTATTAGAGTACTAGTTAAGCTTATTATCCTTTTATTTTCACCAGATTCTCTCATGGGAGTTCTGTACTCGCCGACATGAAGAGTTACTTCCTCGTCGCCTAGTAGCTCCACAAGTAACATTAATGATTATTACAATCTTTGTAAATCTAATTGGAACACCTGCTCTCTTTTTTTGGAATTGACTGTCTTCTTTGTTCATGCAGGTGAACCAATTACTTCAGGTTGCAGAAAAGTGTCAGAGCACAATCAATCAAAGTGGATCAGAGGGGATTCATCAGCAGGATTTGCAAGCAAATAGCAACATGTGAGTTAATTTTTCACTTATGCAAAGAAGGTCAAGGTTGTTTTTTAGCTTAGTAGAATCCATATGCTGATGCCAAACTCTTTTGCTTCAGGGTCATGGCTGCTGGACGTCAACTAGCAAAAAGCTTGGAGTCACATTCACTCAATGAATTGGGCTTCTCCAAAAGATATGTTCGGTGTTTGCAGGTATCTCTCTGCTTACTTTCTTGAGTCAGTAATTTACTAATGTCTCTGTTTTTTTAATAACTGTTGTCATATGTTAAAACAGATTTCTGAGGTTGTCAACAGCATGAAAGATATGATTGACTTCTGTCGTGACCAAAAAGTTGGTCCAATCGGTATGTTAATACTTAAAGCACACAGTTTCCCTGAGATTTCATCATAATACATTTCTTTGTGTTTATAAAAAGCTTGCTGTCCTTTTTTACATTTGCAGAGGCTTTGAAGAGCTATCCGTATCGAGTGAAGACTGGTAAATTGCAAATGCAGGAGATGGAGCAACTAGCAAATGCTGCTCGAGGACTTCCACCTGATAGGAACAGTCTCAACAAGCTAATGACCTTGCGTAATTCCGGGACAAACATACCAATGAACAATATGAGCGGCCAAGGGTCTCTTCCCGGCGCCTTTTCACTTACCAACTACCAAACCATGCTCATGAAACAAAACCAACTGAATTCAGACCCAAACAACACCACAATCCAACAAGAACCATCAAGAAACCAGAGTGCATCCCCTAGCTATCAAGGAGCTATACCTGGTTTTATTCAGAGCCCATCAATTAGTGGTGTTTCTTCTCATTTATCTCCTCAGCGGCAAATGCCTAACTCTGGTTATAATAGCTCAACACAGCAATATCACCAACAACAACCTTCCATTAGTAGCAGTAATCAAACAATGGAACAGCAAATGATTCATCAAATATGGCAACAGATGGGAAATAGCAATGGACGCTTGATGGGTCAACAACAACAGCAACAACAGTCACTCTCTGGTCAGAACATGATGAACTGCAATGCAACCTTTGGAAGAAACTTAACAGATTATGTTCCCACAGTAGCAGAAACACCACCAAACACCTCCACCAGATTCAAGGGCGTAAAACAGAGCCAAAACCAGGAAGGTATAGTCTCTAGCTCATCTCTCAACTTTGAGAATAACGAGTTTTTCAGCAGTGAGGTTGATGAAAGCATGGGATACTCTTCTTGGAAGGCATGAGAGATGTTATTGGGGATTTGATAGTGTTAGTTCCAATGTTGTATTTTGTAAAGAATATGATTAACTACTTTATTAGGTATATGAATCCCATGAGGGGATTCAATCTTAACGTGTCTACTGTGTTCTTCTTCTTCTTCTTCTTAGATTAAGCTTCTGTTTTTATCAAGAGGTTTTTCTGGTAAGTTATCTAAAACTGTTCTTCAGGAACTCATCCCTTTCAATCAATGTCTTTTTGCTCTTATTTTATTATCTGAAAAGAGAGACTCATGCGATGAATTTTAAAAAAAAAACAGAACATTGATCTGAAAAGAGAGACTCATGCCATGCCATGTTGTCTGAGATGTATGTGTTAAGAAAGTAAAACATTTTTATTTGTCGGAACAGAAGTCTAGTGAGTCTATTGACATATCATAACACATCACCCACTTGTTTTATTGTACAAATCGAATGACAACATTTATTAAATACTGTATCTGTAATTTGCTAATTTTGAGTCTGAAAATATGATAGACTGTCTCTGTGTGTTGTAGTGTACAACAGAGGTTTTAAATTAAATTATAATGAAGAGAAAAACTAGAAAATATATATTTTTCATCTTCCATAGTTTGAGATTCAGGCTTTGCAAACAGATTTAGGTCTGCCTCGTATCAAGATCTAATCACTAGAGTACTAACATTTAGTACTTAATTTATAACTAATTTAGATCTGCCTCGTATCTAGCTAACTCGGCTAGTCTATTTATCTAATGATATATTATGTAACTGTATTTTTCATATGATGTTTTTTTGCGTTTAATTTTAATAATAAAGTTTTCATTTGTTTGGGAGTTTATATAATAATGTAACAAATAATAAAGCTTGAATAATAATGAGCATAAAACTTTCTCTAACATAATCATGTATGTAAGTCTTATTATTGGACATAATTAAGAGTAATGGCTTGTTTAATAAGCATGAAGAAATCATGTAAACTTTTTTTTCCTCAGCAAGCTAAATCCATGTGTATAAATCCTCAAAAGTCCAAAATTTTGAATTCTCATGGCTTGGAAAATACCTATCATCCATAAAAGATTTATAGATATTATCTGAATATATAAAAATATATTTCTTACATAACTATAAAGTTTGCAGTCATTGTACAAAGAAAAATCTGAAATTGCAGACATTAAACTACAGTGAATTATAGGTGTTCAAAGAATGACACGTCTTCCCAATTATTCTTTTTCTTTATTTTAATTTCATTCAAACATTATTTTGAATATTATAAATAAAAAAAAACAATTAATAAAAATGACGTGGTGTGAATGTTAAAAGGTTTGAACTAAACCACAGAACTGGTACGGTTGGTAGGAGTAAGTCTGTCAGGCCCATTGACTTTAACCGAAGCGCTTCAGCAAAAAGGCCTTTTGAGTTACGCGTGTAATTACGCGCTATAAGTAAGCGCGTGAAAGCGTACTCTGCAATCTATATAAGTCGTTATCGTTCTTTTAACTCAGCTTCTCCCATACCCAAATGTTTTTTTTTTAATGTAATTTAAATTCTCAGTAATTAAATGAAGTGTAAATTAACCGGAGAAATCTCCGATTAACTCTCACCAACATCTCCGGCGATTTTCTGATAATGAACGATGGGCTTTTTTGGGAGACTATTTAGGAGTAAAAAGTCTGATAAATCAGCTCCGTCCAAAGATAAACGGAGGTGGAGTTTCATCACCAGATCCTCAAATTCTAGTAAAAGAACTCCGGCAACACCGTCGGTGGAGGAGGAGAATGGTTTAGATGTTGATAAACATGCAATAGCCGTGGCAGCTGCAACTGCTGCGGTGGCGAAAGCTGCTCTTGTTGCTGCTCATGCGGCTGCAGAAGTTGTGAAACTCACAAGCGGAAACGGAGAGAGAAACGTTGGAAACTCATCGATGTTTAAAATCGGAGGAAGTAACCGTCGGTGGGCTGAAGAAAATATCGCGGCGGTGAAGATTCAATCCGCATTTCGTGGTTATCTGGTTAGTTGGTTTACTAATTTTTTTGTTAATTTAATTTCAAAAATATTTGAATTTGGTAACTGTTGTTTCCTCAGTTAATTTATTTAATAAAAGAATTTTCATTATATATATTATTTATAGTTTGAAATCGCTGTCTGAGTTTTTGGCTCTATTTTTTCTTCTCATTTTCGAATTCTAATTTTTTTTTGTTTTTTACTAAATTTATTTAAAAAATAGAATACAATTGGGAATTTTTGTTTGTTGTTTTATTTTTTATTTTTTTGTGAGTTTTGGTCCCAACTATAGAAGAAGAAGACAAAAGAATGAAACAAAGAAAATTTCATGCAAACTTTATACTCTCTGCCGACACTAATTTTTTTTAGTGGGTTATAAATAATTCTAATTTAAATGGCCATTACATTTTCTTATTTAAAAAAAAAAATCTCAAATCTTTGGTGAAAGATCTGATCATAATTTTAAAATGAACATTAGTTGTAAAATGTGAATCATTGATTTTAGTTGTAAAATGGGCCAAGCTCTCTTTTTTGCTTTTGTTCTTTTATAAATAAAAACTAATTAGTATTTTACAGATGTGTTATATTGTTCTTTATAGAGTTACTTTTCTTTTCCAGCAACTTTAAAGTTATTAAACTTTTACAAGTTGCACATATTATTCCCTTTAGTTATAAAGTTTCATTTTTAACCCATGTTTTTACCCTTTTTAAAGTTTCCATTAGTGAATTATTTATTAATAAAAGGTTAAAAACACGGAATTTAAAGATTCTCTAATCTCGACCAATGTGAAAAGAAGAAGTTGTGTGTGTGCACATGTTTGACCTTGAGACTTACTTTTGTTAATGGTGGGCTCTGTTATTACTATATCTAGTTTTAGTACAAGTAGAAGTGGTTGGAACACTAAACTAATCTCTTTATTAAATTAGTTGGCAAAGACGATGATTAAACTTGTATGTTTTTTATTTTAATTAATTTTAGGCGAAGAGAGCATTAAGAGCACTAAAGGCATTAGTGAAGCTTCAAGCATTAGTGAGAGGATACATAGTGAGAAAACAAACTAAAGATATGCTTAGAAGGATGCAAACTCTTGTTCGTCTTCAAGCTCAAGCTCGTTCTCGTTCTTCTCGTTGCTCTTCTTCATTCCACTCTTCAACACCTCTACTGTTTCCTTCTTCTTCTCCAAGATCTCTCCATACTCGCTGTGTTTCAAATGCTGATGTCATTGCTATGGATTGGCAAGCCGAAGATAAAGATAAGATCTTAGAGGTTGATACTTGGAAGCCTCATTATCATCATAAACCAGATAGAAACTATGAGTCTCCTAGGAAAAGACAACAGTCTTTGTTGTGTCTGAAAAGTACAGAGAATAGTCCTCAAGTTAGGTCTAGTGGATCAAGAAGAACAACTCCATTTACATCAATGTCAAGAAATGAGTATTCTTGGGGATGTAATAACTTTTACTACTCGGGTTATCATCCGAATTACATGGCTAACACTGAGTCTTATAAAGCTAAAGTACGGTCACAAAGCGCGCCGAAACAAAGACTTGAGGTTCCTAATGAGACTAGTGGCTATAAGAGATATGTTCAGGGACAGTATGAATATTACACAGCTGTTGTAGAGGAGAGCTTGGACGTTGGAAGTACTGGTTACTATGGAGGAGTTTCTGATCGATTGAATCGGAACCAAAGTGAGAAATCGAGGATGCATTCTTCGTTTCTTGTTTAGATTATGATTCTCTTTTCTTTTTTTTTGGTTTGAGTTTGTGAACTTTCCAGAAGAAAAAAAGTATAACATTGGATCATGTGTAAATTGTTTTTAACAAGTATTGATTGCTTACAAAAGAAGGAACACAACTCTGTTCTTTATCTTTGTTCATTGTGCCTCAATCAAACTGCTTTGATTCAAGATTTCAAGTTAACCCAAAAGTTATTTATATCAGAAAAAAACTGAAACCAAACTAAAACTAACTGATGTTTAACATTAGTTAATGTTTTTTTTCCAAGACAAGAACTATTGAGTTTAATACATATTTGTTTAGGTCCTTTAGGATAATAAGAACTAACCAAGACTCGGATTAAAAACATTCATAATTTGTAAGGTTCAATACGTACGTGAGAGTGACTGATACGACATCGTCTTGGAACCCACTTGACTCTTGAAAGATTTGAATGTCTTCATTGAATGCTAAAAATGGAAAATAAAATAATCAAATTTTAATAAAAACAAATTATAAAATAAACATATATAATATAGAGAGGGTTTAATAATAAGTTACAAGTTGCAATCAGTGTTTGGGTCGATGGTAAAACCCAAAACGACACCACAGAAGCCAGACAATGTAGAAATAGCGGTAGCATTAGAACTATAAATATTAATGAGATCCATGAAACAACTACAAAGCCATCGTCTCTTCTCTGACGTATCAGAGTAAGTTCCAATCACCGTCATAGCATCACAGCAACGTGATCCGGGTATTGGATCCGGAAACCCGTAATTCACAAACTCGGTGCAAGACGATATCAGCGTTCCCACCGCTGCACAATCCTCCGCGTTTTCCACGATACCTGAACATATTACTGACAGTAACAAGAAAAGATACATTACCAGAAACATTTGTCTCGCCATATCTTTTTGATTATTTTTCTCAAGGATAATATAAAATCAAACTAGGGTTTATAGACAAAACCAAAAAAGTAATGTTTCTGTGTGTGTTTGGAGTTGGTTTACAACAAATGTTGTGTGAACGTCATGAAGGTTACATGAACAATGAGACATTTAATTCCGACAATTAAGTTTAAAGACTTATATTGATCATAGTAATTAACAAATCTACTTGTGTGATTAATACTTGACGAGACTGGGGTCCACGTTCACCGAATCGGGCCCACCAAACGGATCTCATTACAAATTCCAATTTCATCATTAATAGTTAATCACTTTCGTCTTTTCGTTTCGCAAAAAAGGTCAAAAAAGGAAACTTCGAGAAATTCTTTTACTAATTTGAAGAAAAAGAACATTTATTATATTATTAATTATATTATTAATACACGACAAAGTGTTGAAGAAGAAGTCAAAATTAATGAAACTTCTTGAAACAGATCAGACACGTGCCTTTGATTATTGTGAAAGCTACAATCCTCTACTTCGCGCACATATCTACAAACAAAATCTCAACCATTAATTACAGACTCTCTCATTTGCTCGATTATAGTGTCTCAACCACGGCGTCTCCTCATCGGATTTTTCTCCGACAGAAACTGTATTAACCTGAACTCCTTCACTTCTCGTCCGTTTAAGTCCTATCGGAACACCAAACAACCTCGGACTCGCTTCTTCTTCCTCCGAAAACTGCTTAACCGGTATAAACTCAACCGGTTTCGCCGCGTCGTAACTGATACTACGACCAATAGGCTGAGATCCGACGTAATTAGACATGAGGTTAAATATATTATCGCATACAGATTTCATTCGAGAGAGTTCATTGTTAAGTTGAATGTTTTGATTCCGAAGCTTCTCGTTCTCTTCTAATAACTCAACTGATAAACCACCATTTCCGGCTTGATTATACCATGACGACGGAGACATAATCTGATTATCTTCTCCTGAGTTTGACGGAGATACAATCGTTTGTATTCTCTGAGCCGCAACTACCGGTGACGGAACAGTTACTTGAGGTGTTATTTTCCGACGTTGTATCTCACGGAGAAGACGTCTTTCTCCTCTCCTGAAAAAATCATTAGAAAACTCCCACCGATCTGGTACAACTTTTTTGAATCCCTATGGAAAAAACTTCAGATTAAAATCTATAATAACAAAACAAAAATGTTTGAAAGAAATATAAAATGATATAAAACGTACGTAAGTGTTGAGCTGACGAACAAAGCTGGAGAAATTATTGTGTTTGAAGTGTTTAGGAAGTAAATCTCTAGCGAAATCAGTTGGATTCCATACGATGAAAGAGGAACCATCTTCGTTCCATGAGATTATATCGTTGATTGAACTATCTTCCACAAGGTTAAACGTCTTTATGAGAAACGGAGTCGGAACAGATCTCTGAGGTGATGATGATGATTCTCCGGTGACCATGGCGTCAACTGTGAGACGATTCATACTAGATTTCAATGTAGTCGTCTCCTTAAAAGTCTTGAAAGAAGAATAATAAAGAAGATCAAGAAGGTGCGTGTAATGTTTTAGGCTTCAAGAAACTTCCGTAGTGTTATTAATTATTATTATTACCTTTCATATAGTGTGCCCAAGTGGTGGGTCCTACATAGTTAACTTTATTCTGTTGTTTATTTAGACTTTTTGAAATTAATTATTTTACATGTCCATCTGATGTGTTTATTTCTTCTCTCTATCAGGCTCATCACGCACGACATTGTGTCGATGGGAAGAAGATAACAGAGACGACAAATGAACCAAGAAAACATCCATATCTTCAAAGTTGAACTCTGCAGTTTTATATCGTTGTTAAGCTAATTTAAAGCACACAAATGATTAAGCTGAAGTTATCTTTTCTTATTCTAGCAAGTTGAGGAACTCGAAGGAGGTTTGTGCTTAAAATAGCTACAATTTTACAAACGTGTTGAGAAGATTGTATTTTCAAAGGTATCATAGGATTGCTTCTTTATGTGTTTATGTGCAAGATTCTCAAATTGTGATCGTACTGAAACTAGTAATCATAAAGAGTTGTGGTATGTGCCTTGAGCCCTTGAACTGGAACCAGATTGTTAAAAATGGAAAGAGCTTAAAAACCATATGTACATTGGGATTAATATATATAAACAATAAAAGACTTCAAGAGATCTTTTTGAAAAAAAATACATATAACAAGAACAGATACTAGCCTCCATCTACAAACTCGGACACCATCATTTCTACTTATAAAAGAGCCTTTCATATTCTACTATATAATACCTGTAACCTTTTTTGTTTACTTTATAATATAATAATATATATATTGATTATTACCAGATATAATAGGATGGAGGATACTAATAAACTAAGTGCCCAACAAAAATTGCATTTTTAATATTATATCTTAAAAAACCTATTAATCCCATTTTGCTCTTTAGTTTTCCACCAATCGACCCGCCGCCTCCACATTTTACCTTTCTTACCCTGCATTACATAAAGACCTAACAATCACTCTCGTATGAAACTTGATCGTGTCTCTTTGTTCGTACTTCAAATAGGTTTTACATACCAGGGCTTGAAGCAAAAGGTTTGTTGGTTTTGGTTTTAAGAGTTTCCGGCGCTGGAGAATGAAGGATTCGATGCAGATTTGGCGTCCTTTGCATCTGATCCTTCCCCAACTGCATCATCTTCGCTCCTACTGCTTAGAGTCCCTGGGTTCATCTTCCTCACTTCCTCTTTAGTGTATATGAAGATTTTGCGAACCATGCAACAGAACTCCCTGTGAAAGATCATTTGTGCCATTGTTAAAACACTAATATAATCTGAATCTGAGAAGATTGATAAACTGCAAAATCTTACTGCCAAGGATCATCTCCAACAAGCATCATATCATTCTCATCATCTGTGTAAACTATCAACCAATCTTTCTTAGGAGCCATCAACTCTCCATTGAACTCAAACAAACTATCTAGCTCAGCGACTAACTCCTCGTAGTTTTGGAACTTGGAAAGATCCACTGATCGGCCAAGTGCAATTCCCTGCTTGTGAACCTGGAAGCGAAAGAAAAACAATATATAGTGTGTTAGTGCAATCTCCTGATTAGGGTTCTCACACACTTATACTACTTGTCCTAAACAACAACAAAAGATTCACCTTTGTGCAACTCCTATTTGAGTTGGATTTAGTATGAGTGTCCTTTGGATGGGGATGATTAGTCTGGAATGGTCTTCCCTGTTCATGATGATCCTTTGTCGATTTCAAACCTTTCGACTGATCAGAAAGATCCTGAACCTTTGGAGAAGCAATCTGGGTTAGGCCAACAGAATCATTCAAGTTGTTTCTCTGTGACATGTTTGAATCTGTCCCATTCGTGTTGTTGACCAGAGGAATGCCAAAAAGTCTGCAGTTCCCTTCTCCTGACTTTGGTGTCTCCTCTTGTAGTAGCATCACAGGTCGTTGTGTTGCTTGTTCCCTAGCCTGAGCATGAACCACTTCCTCAAAATAATTAAAAGCACGTGGAACTATAGGCCAGTTCCCACCAGCATTCTCATTAGTCAGACCATGAAGCACCGGATATTCTCCGTATTTACCATTGCCTCGCCCTTGGAAAGGGGCATCAGATGCTGCAGGGACCTTAGGAGATTCATGTAATTTCAGGGAAAGACCAGAGTTTATCATCTGCCATTGATTAGCAAGATAATCAAACTTGCCATCTTGATCAGTCGTTAATTTCTTTGCAGGCATGGATGGTGATGAAGAATGGTCATAAAAAGGTATCCGATGACCATGGGATGAATCCATGTTAGATCCAAATCCCGAAAGCAAGTCTGTATAAGTAGGTTCATGCCTTGCTGAGGACATCCAGTTCTCAGATCCATATCTTCTAGAAGCCGAAACCACATCAACCTTATCATCATCCGCTGAGGATTGCCAGACAACGGAGTTCTCAGGAGCTTCACACTCTACACTCTCAGTATGTTTGGTTATCAAGGTCGAGTATTCTTGACCTTGCAAGACCCTTGAAAGTCCACTTGCAGGTAAAGGGTCCATGGTTGCTTTAGATGGGCCTGCAAGGTGTACAAAGAATTAGTCTCACACTTTTGACAAGTTCAATTTAGTTGTGAGACTCATTACTTTATGCACTACAGCGGAAGGGGAAGATGTTACCGTCTCTTGTAAGCATTGAAGAGTCAGGAGACGGTGCTATATTAGATCTGGGCCTCTTAGGCCTAGGCAAGGGAACAGGACTCAATGCAGGGGGAGCAAGAGCAGGCTCTATCTTCCATGGAGATACTCTATCAGGTCTCGGAATACTAGAAGTCTCATCCCACCTCACCTGAAAGACAATAGAACATTCAATCAGCATCATTCTCTTCAACAACCGTCTTGATCTTCCCCAAGGGAAACTAGGTCATACCTTGAGGGATCTCCACTTTGAATTTGGCCACCTTGTGGGGTCAGAGTCTTCAATCCCAACAATCGTGCCAGTAAACCTAATATAAATCAATACAATCTGTAAGGCTGTCTTCCATGGGAAAAGGATGGAGAGCAAATATCTGAAGATACTACATGGAACCAAAGAATCATACATTAAAAAGGAGAAAGTTATTAGTTATTACCTCTGTTCAGGGGCCTCCTCACCTTCAAACCTCATTTTAAATCTCATTCCTATAGAGTAGTTATTCTTGACAGACTCCATGTACTGATCAAATGGAACAATGAACTCAGATGGACTTGTCCTGTGGCAAACAAAACAACACATGAATATTTAGTAGAGTTTCACTGCCAGGCATCAGACAAACAGAGACATAAACAGTAAAGAGCTTTACAACTGAAAGCTGCTTTCTAAGCCAAAACAGAGACAAACCTTGGTTTGTAGTAGACTGTAAACATAGTTCCAGTTGCAATGGCATGCCATGCTGTAGCCAGTACTCCAAGATGCATGCTATGGCTAGATATGACAGAAGATGGCACATTTCCCTGCTGTCGCATTGCACGCCTTACACCAACACGTAATTCTCCATTCTCGCCCCTGTAGAAGAATTAAATATGTCAAATCATAGAAACTAATAGATACAACTCAAAAAATTAAAGAACTTGAAAAAACAACAAACCTTAGAAATATAAATGCATCGCCTGCAACCAGCCTCTTGGAGCTAACAAACACGCTCCATCCACTCTGAAGCAAATGCCTCCGTGGTTGACCTAGTTAAACATCGTCAACAACTACATAAGTTTGATGACCCAAAATATAAAGAAAGAAGCTAATAATACTACAAAATTTCCTATACCTCGGAAAATATGTCTGAATCGCCATTCATTTGCATGCAAATCCTTTGCAACTAACTCCTGGGTAGGGGGTTGTCGAGACATATCCTGAGATAATAAACAAAGATAATAAATTGGAGTCCCTTAAAAACAAATTTTAAGGAAGATAAAACAAGGGATCGATAATAGAAGCTCAATAAGAAGCAAATTAAAATGGCAACCAGAGGTGGGAGACATTCATCCGCATGGCGCCTTAGTACAGAGAATCCACCATGTGTACTTGTGTCAGATGCAGTTAATGTCTTGCAGAACGAGTGAACCTGGAACCTTGGTGGTGGAGGAGGAGGAGCTTCTTTCTCTATTGAGTTCTCATCTTGCTAAAATAAACCCAACAAAATTTTTTTTGATATCAGTATCTTGAAGAGACAAGATCATCTTATAGCAATCTAAACAATAAATCCGGAAACACAACTTACATTAGCCTCTGGAACAAGAGTGATCTGAGCATAAACTTCGTCTGAATCTGCCTCAGCCTGTAAAATCATAGACACATCTCTTGTAAACCCGACTATTCAAGGTTCATAAACTTAACTAGTCGAATGAAGGGAAAAAGAAACCTACCTTTAAATTGACATTAATGACTCGACAAAGAAGTTTAGATGGAAGATCATATAGAGGCATCTGTTGTTCTGCCGCCTGGTTTGTCGAAGCCTCCACCTAAAAAAATGAACAACCGACAAATTTCATCAGAAAAAAACATCTCAGAAGATAAGAACCAAAAAAGGGAAAACTCATAGATTAAGCCAAAAAAGGTAAGAAATCGTAAAAATTAAAATACCACCTGCTCGATGTGTCCTTGAGGAAAATAGAAAACTCGGTCATCTTGTCGTGGTACAGTCACAAGCGGACCAGCACAAGCGTGCCATAGCGCTCGGTAAAGAGCAGCTTCAGGGTCGACTAGAGAAGAAGAAGACAAAAAAAGTTATTAAAATATCAGAAAATTAGATCAACTCATTCTGTAAGCAATAGCTTACAAACAAAAACAAACAAAAAAACTGAGAAATGAAGATTTACCAGCGGGAACAGATTCACCGGTGACGGAGACATTTCTAGTCTCCTTAGGGTCACTATAACCGGAGGAGGGAAAATTCTCTCCTCCACGATTTCCTTTCATTGAAACCTCCGAACTTGCCATACCTTCTTAAGCTCAGATCTGTTTCATCTGATATCAAATAAGCCTTTAAGCAAACGTTATCACCAAGAAAACTCCAAATCCACCTCTTCTCTTTCAAAAACCTTCACAGAAATAGCTCAAACCTCGTCTTGGTACTGCACTTGATTCCTTTCTTCGTCTCTATCTCTTTAACAAACACAATCACCACTTGTTTAGCTCCTTTACATTACTCAATACAACTATCAGAGAAGATAAATCATATAATCATAACGAGAAACAACCAATTTCACCTTAAATTGTCTCCGAGCTCTCTATCTCGTCTTCTTCCTTCACTTTTATAGCTATAACAGAGTCATAGACGCTTGAAAATCGACGACAAGTAAATTTTCTCCTTCTTTGTCTCTCTACTTTTCTATACTTTCTCTCCCTTTTCTGTTTCTCTCTCTAGTTTCTCTCTTATCTTTGTTTTCTGGGTTTGAGGCGACCAAAGGCTTAACCAGAGTAGTCAAAACTCTTCAATCATTTTCAACCGCGGTGAACTTCTAACCCATACGGAATTACCGGTATTTACCGGTTATACTTCCCCTTTCATACCGGCTATTTCCGGTTGTAACCATTTCCGGGGGACCAGGGTCTGCGACCTCACAAAACGAAAGACAAGTGACGAAATTATTTTCTTTCCACGACTTATATTTTATTTTTATTTTTATTTAATTAGGACTTTTGCTAAAAGATATTGTCTTCGCCTTTACTAAATTTATTATCATTGAAAACAAATTGAAAAAAAAAAAACTAAATTGAATATATTTCCAAGTCATACGATTTTAAATCATCTTCAAATAGCTGACCACAAAATTAATCTTAATACTCCTTCCATTTAAGAAGAGTCTCATTGTAAAATTTAATTTTGTTGGTTTTACAAGGAAATTTATTTTTATATTTTTAATACAAATTAAAAATTAAATATTTGTTTTTATTATTTCAGCTGAACAGAAACACTTATTTAATATATTACAGGTATAAAAAAAATTAACATATAATCTATTATCATATACTGAGTTGAAAACTAAACATCTGTTTAATCAGTTAATAATACTGTAACATAGATTAGGAAGTAGTGAAGGATTGCTTAACCTTTTTAGACGGGACTAACGGCGTCAACACGACGTCCACAAGCGTCGACTTTTGATTGGGTTAAAAAGATAACGGTGTTTGTGAAAGAGCGTAAATGAGAAATGTGTTTTGTTTTTATCGGGAAGTGGCTTTGTCGTGCTGTGAACAGGCAGGTCTGGGTGGTCGTAGAGAGAAGATAACAAAAGGTACGTGGCACCAGAAATATGCGCATTTTAGCATTCTTGAGATATTTTATATGTTATTCTAATGGTCTTTTAGCTATCGTGCACTTTAGGGAATTTTCGTCTCGTGAATGTCACGTACTTAATTTACCATGTTTTTCTTTTTATAGCAAAACAAAGACGTTTCATTATTGTTTCTTTCTTAATTACATTAAAACTCGAATAATACCAAAAATAAAATAATAAATATTGTCAAAATAATATATGAACTTGTAAAAGATAAATATTCTATGATTAATTAAGTACTCGAGCGAGTTAAACTATGTTTATACGAATTTGTTGAATAAATAGAAAAATCTTGGAGTGCCCTGATACAGCTGGCAAATACAATTAATTAGTATGGAAAAGGGATTAATCATATGCCACGTCATAAATCATATGACTGCTTACGTGGAATTGCTAAACAAATAAAATATTGTTTTTAAAAGATAGATTAGTGTTTATTGTAGACATTCGTACAGCTGGCAAATGTTTCATTAAATAAACTTTTTATTTTCTATATTTGTGATTTTAAACTGTAAATGTTCACACGACATATTTATATCGTAGATTTCTTATGTGGAAATCATATTACAATAACAGACAATATAATTGATGTACGTAACCAACACAATTGAACTAATAATTGAAATATTATCCTAATTATAGTAAATGGTATGATTAACTATCGAATAAATAATTGAGTTTATTGGAAAAGTTTCCAGACTAATCGTTAACGTGAACAATCATATTTGTAAGATAAATCTCATAATCAAAACCTAAAGACTTGAACCTCAACATATAAAATACATTTATATCATTTATACTTGAAAAATATGAAATAGTTTATTTTAATAAAAATTCCAAAATGTTTGGTTTAAGACGATATAATAAATAAAAAAAGAGAAATTGGTAGAGAAAATTCACGTGTTGGTAACGCACTTGCAAGAGGTGTGGGACCCAAAAGCACTGTGTAGCATTTGTGTGTGGTCTAAAAGCAACCATAGTTGGAATCTTTGTCCGTTAAAAAGAAAAAAACCCTTTCTTTAATTTTTTATTTTCTTCTTTCTTTTTATTTTATTTTTTAAACCCTAAATTAAATATTATTAAAGTGTATTGAAAACGTATATCACCAATTTGATAAAGAAAAGTCCATCACCATTTAAATAAATATTTATTTTGGTGTCCTGAAAGCCTACGAATTTTATACCTTGCAATTTTATAATCAAACACATAGAAAGTAGAGACAGGCTTTTGCAAAGCATGTGTCCACCTTATTCATAATTTTGTTGTATTTATTTTAATCTTATCGCATATAATTGAAGTTCCTATATGACGTTTATACCAAGGTTATCTCTTCTGTCAAACCTATATATAATTATTGGTATATACCATATGTTACATAATTATTTTCAAAATACTATTAAAGCTAATAATATCATCTTTATTATGTATTTTAATTTTACATAGACATAGTGATAATAAACTTATAATTGAAACTAATAATACAATATTAAATACAAAGGTTGGCAAAGGAAAATAGACTAAAATAGTACACTATGAAATGTGGTTAAATAAAAGATAAGTAATATTTAATTAGTTGTTTATTATTGGTATTATCAATGGACTATAGACATGTGTGTGGAGTAGAGTGGTACATGCTCACACACGTGAAAGTGTTCCCTTTATTGTCAATTTCTAATATTAATAGCTTAAAGTAATTTTATACTGCCCATTTATATATTTTTTTATTTATGTATTTTTGATGATGAATGTGAACAAAATGGAGAAACTGGGTTGATGTAAAACGAGAAAAATGTGCTTTATTTCAATTGTTGTGTTTTCTAGTTGAGAAATCTTGTTTGGTAATCCATAAATATCTCAAACCATATTCTTCAATTATCAAAATTATTGATATGTTACTGTACAAAACCATTGCAATAAATATAGGGAATAATTCCATAACACTGTTAATGTGTCATTACCAACCTATAATAGATTGTTAAGCTTTGTACAATATTTAAAAAACTAAAGTGGTTGAAGAGAGAAGTAAGAAAAAATAATGTAATTATGGACTAAGTTTTGTTTTTAGTTACTGATTTTAAAGATAATGTGAAGTGATTACACGTGGGACCTACACGTGTCGCCAGATTAAGGAGCACTAATTCAAGAAATGGGTCACACCTTCATGCTTCCTTACTCCTAATCTCTTGCCTCTTTGAACCCTAACCTACAGACCAACCCCTACTTTTCTTACCTTAATTAATAAATTAATAAATTAATTAATTACCTAAAATATTATTATTTTCATTAAAAGTAATCAATGTGGACTGTAATATTATGAAATCAAACTTCGTAAATCTAAAATTACTAATAAACAGTCAAATTTAAAATTTTAAAATTTTAAACCCAGTTTATATGGTTTTTAAGTAGAGAAAAAAAAAACAAAACAAAAAACTCTGGTCTTTGGTCTTTATGCCAACATGCCACGTCATTATCGCACTTCTTATCTCTAAAACGAGTGAGACACACGCGCCTTACGGACACAAGTGCCGGATTTCAAGCAAATTTATTAAATCAGATTTATAAAAAGAGGTCTTGATTACTCAGTAGTCAGTAGTCAGTTACAAAATGGCTCGTTATCTGATTGGTGGACTCGAGCCATTCTATTCAAACCGGTTAATTTCGGTCAATTTTACCAATTGCGGGGTAATGCTAGAGTGACAAAGTAAGTTATACACGCAACGAATGAACACAAGCCACGTGGTTAGTATTCCCTTTCCAACGCACGTGGGTCTCGCAGGTAGAAGCCAGAATGAATTACTCGTTTTTGTTTTTTTCTTTTTTCTTTTTTAATTAAAGTTGTTCACAATCGAGTTCGGTCACGTATAGTCACGCACCTTGCGTGACAGTCGTT
>KE158301.1:30753-52044 GCA_000411055.1 Leavenworthia alabamica
GATGACGTCATACTACAGTATTATTTATTTTTTTAATTTTAAAACTAATTAAGTGATCTATAATTTTTTATTAATCACTTTATTATAGACAAAGTTAGAATCATATCTTAAAGCTGGAAAAAAAAAACACAACAGAAACTTTAAAACTGTCCAGCCATATAAAGAACCCTACCTACCTGTATCTTTACTCACATGCATTATCGTTTGCAGCAAATTGCAATTATTTTAATTAAATTAGACAAATATTGTTTATTTTAGTTATGTTAAATAAATTAAAACTTAATGGTAATATGTTTGATTGATGAACCATGTAAATAACTAACAAGACAAATTATACAGTAATAATAACGCTTTCAAAATTAGTAATGTTATCTTTTTTGCTTATTACAAGTTCCAATATAAAATAAAATAAATATAATATTAAAAGCAGAAATTTTTGGAAATAAAAATAAATAAAAACCCATTAATACATACACATCACTGTAGCCGCCCATGTACGTCAAAATTTATCATAAATCATCGGACTTATTAAATTATATATTTTATGAAATGCCAAATTATTCGCATGGCAACTATAGAATATACCTTCCTGATAAGTCAATTAAAGATAACATATTTTTATTATGTATATAATTACAGTCAATTAATGTTTTGATTAAATAATTAAGCTTGTGAGAGGCAGGTGTCAAGCCAACATAAAACACGTTTGTGCTGGACATTTTGGACCGTGTTTATTCCAACAACTAATTAATCTTATGATTAAAATATTTAAGTTTTATTCACTGAACGTTGGAATTAAACTTCAAAACGACGTAGTATTGATTATAAAATTGCAAAAACGACGTAATATTATTATAAAATTAGCAATTTGGCACTAATTAATACTCCCTCTGTTTGTGAAAGAGTGTCATTCTAGTGTCAAATTCTTGTAAGTGAAAGAATGTCATTTTAGGATTTCAAGGCAAATTTTTAGTTATAATGTCATGTTTACCCCTGTTATTTTAGCTTATTAATTAGAGAGAGAAATAATTATAGTGTATTAATTAAGGGTAAAAGTGAAATTTACCTAATTTTCTTAATTTGTGTGAAAAATGTCAGAATGACATTCTTTCAAATACAGAGGGAGTACTTTTTTGTGATTTGTTTCAATTAGTCGGACTTTATCAATTGCGTCCACGTGTGACGTGTCGAGCCTCATGTCCTCGTGCTTTGGTTCGTCTAATTAAGAATAGTTTCATAAAATTTTATTTGATTTGGTCAAATTATGAAGAAAATACGACAAATAATAAATTTCATAATTATCTATAAGAATCTTAAATTCATACTCTCCACCGACAGTGCTTCAATGCTGTCGGCTTGTGCTAATTTATTTAAAATCGTCGCTAAAATTGAATTTCAATTAAATTAACTATGAATTATTTAAAAATATTACTAGTTGTTTTGGTTAGACATGGTAAATAATCATGTTGGAAGATATAATTGTTTTTTTACTAGGATTTGAAAAAGTTACCTGTTTCAATGAAGAATTACTATTTATGTCTAAACATTACTTTAAGAAATTAAATACACTTTTAATCACTTTCTTTGACCGTCATGGACCACAATATTATCTTATATTATCATATAATAATAATGGTTAATAAAATAGTTTTGGAGCCAACTTGGGTCAATGGGCATAAACACTCATTAATTAAATATAATATAATGATAATGAACCGTCTTAAGAAGATTTTAGTGGTGCTTAATTAAGTTGTTTATTCTAATCACTGCTTCCTTGCTTCCAACACAATTATTTATATTTGTTTGTGCAAAAGATTAATCCTTTATCAAATTGGTCAACTACAAAATACCAAACCCTTAATCAAAAAACAACAACAACAAAGTATATATTATGTAAATGTGTGACATATATATCAAGGTATATAAGATGTTAAAAGGGGCTTATTTATGAGTTTATGTAAACCCAAACTCGTCGACTTTTATCAAAAAAATTTGCATGTTAAAACAAAATAAGAAAAAAATTTGGTCAAAGCATGCATTTGACACACACTATGGTATTTAGGTAAACATTCATTGCATCATTTGAAAATTCAACTTTAGTGGGTTTCTTCATCATATCTCTCCCATAACCCTCTCCATATTAGTTCTCGAGACCTCTATAATATTTTTTTTTAATTAAAATTTATATGAATAAATAATAACATAAAACAACTATAGTTTATTCTCTCTGTAAATATTTGAAAACATTAAAAGAAAAAATTGTTGACAAACCTACATATATAGGATATATGCAACGAGCCCGTAAGTGTATGGGCCCAAAAGCCCAATTAGTTATGGGTCTTACGAAGATGCGTGTTTTTATTAATCGTATTTCGATTTTAATTCACGTGTCCGACGAGGTTGCTGAAATCTCCGGTATCGGAGATGATGAGGTCAAGGTTGTTCAGGAAGATTTTTTTCGTTCAAAGAGCGAATAGTTTATTTTTCCGATCATTTTCCGTTGAAATTGAGAAAATTAATGATGCATCAGCTGAAATAGCTGGAATACTAAACCAAGGGAATTGGCGTGACACTCTTGTATCTTCGAATCTTTCGATTGAGATAAATCCTGAAGTGGTTCTATCCGTTTTACGATCGAAACGCGTCGATGATCCCGTTAGACTTTTGAGTTTCTTCAATTTGGTCGATTCTCAAAAAGTTACAGAGCAGAAATTGGATTCGTTTTTGTATCTAGCTTTGGGTTTGTGTAATTTTGGTAGTTTTGAGAAAGCTCATAGTGTAATAATCAGGATGATTGAGAGGAAGTGGCCTGTAGCTGAAGTTTGGAGTTCTATTATGAGATGTTCACAAGAGTTTTCTGGAAAGAGTGATGATGGTGTTGTATTTGGAGTCTTGATTGATGGATACATTAAGAAAGGGTTTTTAGATGAAGCTGTATTTGTGATTTCTAGAACTATGGATTTTGAATTGGTTCCTAGTTTGGCACGATGTAATCATTTGTTGAATGCGTTATTGAAGAGGAATCGTCTGGTTTTGTTTTGGGATGCATATAATAGTATGGCTGATAGAAATGTAGTATTCGATGTTCAGACTTATGAAATGTTGATTGTTGCACATTGCAGGGCTGGTAA
Organism: Leavenworthia alabamica; assembly: GCA_000411055.1. Lineage (NCBI taxonomy): Eukaryota > Viridiplantae > Streptophyta > Magnoliopsida > Brassicales > Brassicaceae > Leavenworthia > Leavenworthia alabamica. The sequence goes on from KE158301.1 coordinate 33,885, forward strand.
TGTTCAGCTGGCAAAAGATGTTCTTCTCAAGATTGAAGAAGAATTTGGGAAGGCAACTTTAAATGTGTATAGTTTGGTAATTGAATCGTTGTGTAAAAAGGGAGATGTTGATGAAGCACTCGAGCTGAAGAAGTCGATGATTTGCAAAGGATTAGTAGTATCGAAGCAATCATACGATATTCTTATAGATGGGTTGTGTAAGAGTAAAAGACTAGAAGATGCTAAATCATTGCTGGTAGAGATGAATAGTCTTGGTGTGTTTCCTGATAATGTTTCTTGTAGTATACTGATTGATGGTTTACTGAAGGGCAGAGATGCAGATGCTGCAAACGGACTAGTCCATGAGATGGTTTCACATGGAATTAGAATCGATCCTAAGATATATGATTATTTTATATATGTGATGGCAAAGGAAGGGGTGATGGAGAAGGCAAGGGCTCTATTTGATGGGATGATGGCATCCGGAGTGACACCAGGTGCTCGAGCTTATTCTAGTTTGATAGATGGATACTTTCGAAAAAATAACGTACTTAAAGGTTATGAGTTACTGGTTGAAATGAAAAAGAGGAATTTTGTCATATCTCCATATACTTATGGTACAGCAGTGAAAGGCATGTGTTCTTCTGGGGATCTCGATGGAGCTTATAACATTGTGAAGGAAATGGGTGCAAGTGGTTGCAGACCCAATGTGGTTATATATACCACATTGATCAAAACTTTTCTCCAGAAAAGTAGGTTTGAAGACGCAGTGAGGGTGTTAAAAGAAATGAAGGAACAAGGAATCGCACCAGACACCTTTTGCTATAATTCCCTTATAATTGGCCTTTCAAAGGCCAAAAGAATGGACGAAGCAAGGTCTTATCTGGTTGAAATGGTCGAGAACGGATTAAAGCCTGATGCTTTCACCTATGGGGCTTTTATCAGTGGATATATAGAGGCAGGGGATTTTGTATCTGCAGATAAGTATGTGAAAGAGATGCTGGGATGTGGCGTAATTCCAAATAAGGTTCTTTGCACGGGTTTGATCAATGAGTATTGTAAACAAGGAAAAGTAATAGAGGCATGTTCAGCATTCAGATCCATGGTTGAACAAGGGATCCCAGGAGATGCTAAAACATACACTGTTCTTATGAATGGTCTTGTTAAAAACGGTAAAGTAAATGATGCTGAGAAGATTTTTCAGGAAATGCGTGGAAAGGGTATTAAGCCTGATGTATTCTCTTATGGTACACTCATTGATGGCTTTTCTAAGTTGGGAAATATGCAAAAGGCTTCTAGTATTGTTGATGAGATGGTTCAAGAAGGTTTGACTCCTAATGTCATCATATACAACATGTTGCTTGGTGGCTTCTGCAGGTCTGGTGGAATTGAAAAAGCTAAAGAACTGTTTGATGAAATGTCTAGTAAAGGTTTCACCCCGAATGCAGTGACTTACTGTACACTTATAGATGGATGTTGCAAATCTGGAGATCTAACGGAGGCTTTTAGGTTATTTGATGAGATGAAACAAAAGGGAATAATTCCTGATAGTTTTGTGTACACAACACTTGTGGATGGGTGTTGCAGATTGAATGATATGGAAAGAGCTATTACCGTCTTTGAGACAAACGAGAAAGATTGTGCTTCTACTTCAGCCCCTTTAAATGCTTTGATCAATTGCATATTCAAGTTTGGAGAAACAGAACTAAAACCGAGATTGATGAAACAGCTAATGGATGGATCGGTTGATAGGCTTGGCAAGCCCAATGATGTAACATACAACATTATGATTGATTATTTATGCAAAGAAGGAAATATGGAAGCTGTAAGAGAGCTTTTGCATCACATGAAGAAATCGAACCTGATGCCTAATGTTGTAACTTACACATCTCTTCTAAACGGGTATGATAAAATGGGTAGAAGATCTGAAATGTTTTCTGTATTTGATGAGGCGATTGCCGCAGGAATTGAACCGGACAACATAATGTATAGTGTGATCATTAATGCTTTCTTGAAGGAAGGGAATACAACAGAAGCTCTTGTTCTTGTAGATCAAATGTTTGCTAAGAATGCTGTTGAGGATGGGTGTAAGCTCAGTATCTCAACATGCCGAGCTCTACTGTCTGGTTTTGTTAGAATGGGAGGAACTGAGGCAGCTGAGAAAGTTATGGAGAATATGGTTCGACTCAAATATATTCCTGATTCTTCGAGTGTTATTGAGTTAATCAATGAAAGTTGCATTTCCTCAAATCAACGAATAGAAGCTGATGCAGCTCCATAGATTTAAGACCAGAAAGCCAAACAAAAAGGAGACTGCTGGTTTTAGTACTTTGGTGTATGCATATTTCTTGGCCGGCATGAAAGCTTCATCCTTACACTGGTGATGCTCTATACTCATTTTCAATTACAGCTAGGAATTTGCTGCTGCTGTTCCTGGAACAGGTTGTGACTGCTCATAAACTCTTCTGTACCAATTCATTTGCTTCAGAACGGATTTGTCTTCAGGTAGACAGATTGGCCATTGATATACTTTGCAGCAGTTTCCATCATGATGATGATGACACTCAGAATTTGACGAATAGGAGACAAAACTGAGCTATTTATTCTGCAATTTCATCAATTTTTATAGGTTAGGCAAAATCCAGTTCAAGAACAGAGATAGCACTTTTATCATATCTCTAGCTTCAGTCGTGTTTTCTTAGTTTTGTAAAAGATTTGATGTACTTTAATGTCTCAAAGATTTCATTAATCAATGCAATTACAGTTTTCTGTTGGTTAAGAGTTGATGGTTATATTGATGATAGAAGAACTAAGTCTCTCTCTGGTGATTCAAGAAGCAAATTCTCCAATGGTCAAAGAATACATAATTCTGTCTGAAAAGTCATAAAGTTAAAAAGAAGAAGACAATAGTGTCTTTGTCTTTCATTACACAAACAACAAGAACAGATCTCATAGTGAAACCAAAACAAATGTTTTCCATCTTACAGAACATACAACCCCATAAAAAGACCATATGTACACCAGAGTATAAACAAGTATATCATCAACCTAACAAAGCATAAATAAAATCTACATGTATTCACTACGCTCTTCATGAACAAATCGCCGATTATATGGGCAACAAAAATAATATGAAGGTGGAAAAATGTGAAATGAGTTCAGTAGGGTAGAGAAACACTCTTCTAGTGCTATACCATTCTCTCTGCTTTCACTGTGATAAGAATATGAAATGGTCAAATTCGATTCATCAGTGTTATCATCTTTTGGAGTCTGTTAATAAAGCAACCAGTTCATTATCATTGAGGTCTGTCTCTGAAGCATATTTAACTGGTATGTTATTGTCTTTATCCACAGCATTTGGATCTCCTCCCCTGTAATTAAATCATTATATCAGACTTATATTTCAACTTTATAAGACTAATACTAAAAAAAATATCAAGATGAAGTATATGGAGTTTACCTCATAAGTAGCAACCTTGCAATTGCAAATCTCCTGCTGATGATACAATGATGAAGTGGAGTTCGACCTTTTGAATCTATTGCATTTATTTTTGCACCATACTGAAGCAACAGTTCAACCATACCGATATCCGCAGAAAGACAAGCTAGGTGAAGCAAAGAACAGTCGTTTGAAGTTTCTTCTTTAACCGTATTTTCCCTTTCCCTTTCCACTCTTGAGTTAGAAGAATACCCTTCTGGATTCTTTTGAAATTCCTCTTCAATGCTCTTGAATTTGGCTTGAAGGGTTTCCTCCTTTGCTTCCATTTGCATCATCTTTGCTAAGGGTAAAGACACAGTGTATGATGCTTGTCCACGTAGAGCATTCACATCTATTTCAGAGCAGACAATGTGTCTGTAAACTGATTTCTTGTCGTTGGTACGGACATTCTCCCAAATTTGTTGGAAAACTGCCTGGAAATGCTGACTGTCTATTGCTTTCCGGACAAATATTCTCTCTGAGTACTGTAGTTAGTCACTATATTAGCAATGGATAGACATGAGATCTTCAAAAGCTTTGCTTATTAACTATAGAGTGACATGTACCTTTGCATGGATGAACAACTCTTTCACAGAAATGGGATCACTGAAAGCAGGCTTCCTTACAACCAACTTTCTTGGTCGATCTGCTTTCGGAGTGCTGATAAATAGAAACATTTTTCAGACTGTAAATACATCTAAGAAGTAGTTTCATTCTTCTCCCAATTTACAAGTATTTAAGTCACTTACCCTGAAGACCTACTAGCACTAGAAGATCTAGTCTCCGAGTTCAACAACTCCTCCCACACTGAGTTTACATATACGTTACCTAACGATTGGAATAACGTCAAGATCGATGGTTCCCATACTTTAACATCAAGAGTGAGTGATCTGACCTGCACGACAGGGTTGAAATAATTATACAAAATTTTTAGAGCTACTTAAAAATAGGAAAGTGAACAGTGAAATGTTTGCTGGATGTATAGTTTTGTGGCAAACCTTTGAAATGTGAACACCAAGGTTACGATGGATACCAGAACACTCAATACAAATAAGGACACCGAGGTTCAAAGATGCCCAATCAGGATCAGGAGCACCACAGTCTGCACATTTCTCATTCCCCGTGACTCTTGTCAAGACATCAATTGGCTTTTCAGTCTTTACCATATCATGTTGCTGCAAGCATCCTGAAAACCTTGAACGGTTTCCTCCCGTCACGGAATTTTCCAGTGTAGATTCTCCACTTTCTCCCTGTTCGATATCATATGGATCTGCTAAAGAACCAGAATCACTTGCAGAGAAAGTATCACCTCCGTCCACAGTAGAAAGACGCTGGTCGAGTTGCAGGGAAATGATTTATTAGTCAAAAGCGAAAATTGGCCAGACAAGAAATAATCAGCAGTACCAGCTAAAATCTAACCATGATTGCTCTTTCAGGAGTCTGGAAACTCAACAAAGAAGCAATTACTCCAGTTATTTTTTCAATCCAGTCCATCTGATCTTGCGCATTCTCTGCCTACATCAATAACAATTTAAGAAGTTCTAGTCATTCGGAGATGATAGAAGAGAACCATCAAAGGAAAATATGTCATCAATCCTAGGATAAGTTTCGGTAGGTTTCAATAGGTAAAGAAACTGATTTTTTATACTTGCAAACATACCTGCAATGTATAAACTTTTGTTGGTGATATTATTCGAAAGCAGAATCTTAGATCGGTCTGATCTGCATCAACTTTGATCGTTGAAGTCAGCAGATTGACAGTGTGACGTGCAACTGGTTTTTCATCGTGCACACCACCGTGATAATGAGAAGACAGCCACCGACTTAGCAGCCCAGGACTATTTTCTGTAGACATATTCCTATGAACAACAGAGCGGCTTCCATTTCCCTGATACATAGAGATTAAAAGATTTAGTATAGATATAGTACATCGCATATCTCAAGGAATAGTCAAAAGAACACTTCTTTTTGGTTTCACAACTTACTGAAGACCAATTCCATGGCTTGCGGTAATAATATAGCATCCCGCGGCTATCAAGGATAAAGAATCTTCTTTTCCAATCACCTCTCAAGTTTGAGGAACGTTTAGAGAGATATCCTTGTCTTATGGTCTGAACCTGAAGAACAGTAACGTCAACAGATAATTATAAAACACAACCGTATAAACATGCCAGAGCAGTTTGCAGAGTAAGCCTCAGTAAATAAGACATTTCTTTACCTTTCCTTTTGCAGCAGACTGCATGACAGCCTCTATGATTTTCTGTGAGTTTCGTGAATTATGCCTCATGCCATCTGCTGTTGGAGAACCATTTAAGGTTCTAGTTTCCCGATCGACTTGCCTTTGGTATTCTTGCATCCTTTCATTAAGTGATGCCATCTCATAGTTTGCACATTCTCGAGACTGGTGTGCATAAGTTAACACCTACCATAAATTTTCAATTCAGCACCACTTATTGCTTGGATAAGAAGGGTTCACAACCGAAAAATCTTTGAAAATGAAAAGACAAAATAACCATGCTGGAAGGAGTATCAGACCTGATTAATAAAAGGCTCCATTTGATGTAGTAGCTCATATCCCTGAAAGAAGGAATCACTTGTGAGAAGGCGAATCAAGTGGTTCACATCAGGAAATAGGAAATAACCCATTTGTATGATAGGTTTCCTTGTAAACCAAACAGATTGGCTTCAAGGAAACTACCGGCATAACATCTATAATCGGATTCAAAAAGACGTAGGACTCTGGCAATTTGGCAACGAAAGAAGTGCTGAAAATTATTTGGAGTCGTGCTTCTGAAAATTGTTTTCAAGAAAAAAGCTTGCCTGTTTAAAGAAACGGAGATGAGCATCCATTGTCCCGCCAACTGCTTCCAAAAACTCAAATCTCTTTTTAGCCTCCGCATTAGAGAGTGCAGTAACCTGGTCAGGAAGAAGTAAGCAAGCATTATGAACGGTTATATGAGTGATTACCCTGCTAAACATTTGTAGCAATTGAATAAAAAGTGTTTACCAGATGAAACCGGGCTTGCTCGAACGTCGTTCTTGCACTATGTAGGTCCTGGAATGTCCATCTACCAAGTTAGTTTTAGCAGAAAAAAGTGAATAATATAATAAGATTTTTAGATACCTCCTCAATTGTGGCAGCCACATCCAATCGCGTACTCTTCCTTAATGAAAGATATTTCTCTCGTGCCTGTTTCATATAGATGCAGAGATTAATAAAAATGCACTATATTGAAACTGGCAGAATGTTAATGATAACACTCTGGGAAAACCATCATTTCAGGCACCTGATCGTATATAATGGAAGCTTTGTCAAACCTTTTACGAGCTTCCTGCATGAGAGAAATCAAAGATAGATATAAGTAGAAGCAAACCAGAGAAAATGCTGGGAAACCGAAAGGATCCTTAGAGTGATTTTGCTATAATATTTTTTGTGTGTTAACTAACTAATAAGCAGAATATACCTTAACTTCTTGGACATCAGCATTCACAAATTGAAGCAAACGATCATTCAGCATATGTTCTACCTGAAAAGTATTGACAAGACATCAAAGTTATGCCATAACTCCAATATCTTGATATCAACAACATACAGTGATACCATTGAAGGCCATAAAAATATACTAAAGTCCAGAGTCATAGAAACCAATGAAAAACTGATATGTTTGTACATGATCATCACTACTTGTAGATAAGCAATGGGACTTTTTTGAGTACCTGGGAACGAAGAACTTCCTTGTAAGTGCCGATTTCTCGTAGAGCAATAGTGAATTTAGTCATTACAGGACCTGAGCAAGCAACATATTTCCTCCAGACGTTAGTAACTCCAAGAAAAAAAAAATGTGAACAAGGGAGGATATATATAAACCTCCAAAAGCAACACAAATAGGATCATTGTGAGCTCCTCCGAAAGATTCAAGTGCATTAACAAAGCCAATATCTGAATCATATCCTTCTCCAAGCCCCTCACTTAAAATCAAAATGTATAGAATATGACTTGGTTGCAATCAAAACTTAGTTTCTTAATGAATCAAGACGGGTGCTGGCTTACGTGTATTTTCTGCAACCTTTATAGAACTTTAAGCATCGCATTCTAAGCATCTCCGCATTCTCTTCCATGCATTGCATCTGTTCAACCATCACAACAAGTTTGGAGGACTTACAGTTACAGGTCAACACACAAAAATGAGTACTATTCATCCCAAAAAAAGTAATAACATCTCGAAATTTGAAGTCAACTCGTAGATTTTGACAAAAAATATCACACATTGCAAATTTAATACAAATAAAAACAGACTCATAAATCAATCAAGATCGAAATAAACTAAATTGGACCTTCTTTAACGAATCGAAATTGTTGAAATTTTTAGAAATATCTGATTATATTTGATGAAATTCAAAATCATAGAATTTGTGATAAGAGATTGTAGAAACAGAGAGAGCAATGCATTTCATGAGAAAATAAAAAAACAGAGAGAAATGAAGGAATGAAAAAAACAGAAACCTGTTGACGAAACATGGGAGAATCATCGAGCTTAGCGAAATTATTCATTTCTTCAGTAGGAAAAGCAAGAGACCCAGAACGATCTTCCTCCTTTTCCTCCTCAGTCTTCTTCGTTGTCGTCGTCTTTGTTGTTTTTTCAAAAAAAGGAAAATCCCAGTTACCGGAGAAGCGGAGGGAGCTAATTACAGAGCTTTGGTCGTTTATTGGAAAATCAAAAGCTTTTATTTATTTATTTATTTGGGGGATTAAGGGGAAGTGGGAAAATGGGCGGAAAATAAGGGAAAGATCGTGCGATGGAGAAAATTAAAAACAAACAAATTTTTACTCTTCTCTTTGTTTCTCTTGTTGTGGTGATCCAGGATCGTGTCCAAAACCTTCTTCCATGCCTCTCTCCGGAGTATTAAACTAAACATTATTTATACTTTATTACTATTATTAGAGCGAATATATAATCATCTTTATTCAATTGGTCTTTTTAGAAGAAAAAAATTCCATGAAAATGATTGTTTATGTTATTACAAAACAATTTAGAAGAATAAAAAAAAAGTAGACTGAATGAGTTAAATCGTACGGTATGGATGATATGATTGAGTTACGTGGCATTTGTAGATTCGTCAGTCCAGTTAATCGTGAGGGTATTTTATTTTTTACTACAAATAAATTAAGAGAGAAAATCAAATGGAGTTGACTTTAAATTTGAAAATTCCAAGAGAGAAGTAGAAATATCCTAAACGAACGTGTGAGAAACTAATAAATATTTATTAGAGAACAATTATTTAACAATGTTACGACATTCTTTTCTGAGTATATATAAACAGCTTAAATGTTTTAAAACTCACCTGGGCTTCCGATTCTTTCTAGTTTCTACAATGCTCTAGAAAATATTACGTTTACCAAATTTTAAAAAAAACTCATCACATAAAATGTCTATTTCCAAAATTTTATGTCAATAAAGGAAGAGCAAAATGTAGTATAAATACAAGGTCTAAATTGTGATTGCAAATTAAAATTCATAAAAAACAAAAAATCTGATGCATTTTGTTTCAAGAGTGTAACGAAAAAGAAAGGGAAATTGAAATCAGAGAAGTCTTTTAACCTGAGATATAAAAGAGGTACCATGTTTCAGCCAAAGAAACGACCCAATAAGCCAGTCCGGGTTTTCTTCATCCTGTTTTCGATTTCAGGGAATTCAATGCTAGTGTGGGCTAGGTCTATCACTATCGGATTGCGCGGTATAGATTGGAATGCTGGTGGAAACCGTTCAATCTTTGCTGCAGTTTTCGTGTTTGAATCTCCCACTGCAGATTCATACACATCAAGTTTATCTAACAAGTATTTCTCCACCTGCATTAACATAATAACATAATAGTAAAAAAAAACCATTAGACTGATATATTTGATTATATTGTCAGTCACTAATCAACAAGGCAATGTTATGTGAGATTGTACCTTAGTAGCAGTGGCTGTATCATTTAGTGAAACAGTCGAGATTCTCTTTGACAGATTCTCTGGAGCCTTCTCTTCCTCCATAATCCCTGTCGCATGCTCTATGCAACTGTTAGCTCTGCATTCTTTGCTCAGTGTCTTTAGTGCCTCGATTGTTACCTGAGCATTGCATTATCAGAAAATTTTAATCAAAATTTGGATTTATTGACCTGAGATAACTTAGGGCGGCGCGGCTATTCAATGTGATGGAAGAATCAAGAATGTATGATGTGATCAAATATATGAGCTAGATATACCTCATCTTTCTTTGCTATGCTTTGAAACTTGCGCATGGCATCTTCAGCAAGAGATCTAGCACGAGAATACAAGGCGTATGCTTCAACCCTCTTTCCTGCTAGACTATATGACTTTGCCAAGTAGAAGCACCTGAATGAGATTTCAGAAGCTATCATTAGCTATTCAATCAACGGTCATGTATCATTTTATATGGAAAGTACATTTCTTAAATGGAAACAACCACGCCAATTTAAGGAATCAAAGAAGTTGCTCTAAAATATAAGTAAGTGTAGAGGATGAGGGACCAGGAAACAGTTTCGTATAGCCAAGGATAGACAGAAGTTAAAATTATGTGAGAAAACTAAACCTTTCAGCGCGGAAGGCCAAGCTTTTACGCTGACACTCTTCTTCAAAGGCAATCTCTTCAGGTTTCCTGTCTCTTCCAGAGCTAATGAGATCAGAAAGATCAGCCACATTCTGAGAAAAAGAAACACAGGTCATGTCTCCTTGATGGTTTAACAAACAAAATCAGGTTCTGGGAAAAAAGCAGGTGAACAGTGATTACCTGCAATAGAAGGTCGTGCAATCGAACAAGCTCTTCAGGCCTAGTAACCTTTTCACTTTTATCATCACGTTTCCTATTCAGTTTACTCTTTGCAATTTTGACCAACAACTGGTTTCGTTCAATGGTTCTTTGTCCTAGCACAGCTCCAACAGCTTTGTCCAAACCATTTAGGTCATCTTTAACAGATTCAGCATTTCCTGCACTTACCTACAAAATAGTAAGTTCCTCAGTACAATCAATCAAAGAAACAGCAACGTACCTAAAATAACCAATCTCTTTACTCTTTAAGATTAACAAAACCTGTCTACCTTTTCCACAATTTTTAAAAGGGTAAACTTTTCTGGCTAACTACATAATAAATCAGAAGATGTCTTGTAAATTTACTTACCAAGTCACTACGTATGGTGTTCCTGGCGTCGTGATATGCAGTGAATAATTTATCATATATGGCTAGCTTTTTCTCTGCAGGGATAGATTCTGCTGTTGGACCCTGTAACTCCTTCTCATGTTCTTGGGCTTAACAAGGAACAAAAGAACAAAGTATAAGAGCCTCATTGAGGTGCTCGACAATCAACATTCTATAATGGCAGGTATGACATTCATAGGGTAACACATGACAATAACTACAATGTAAAAGTAAACCACACTTTTGCCCATATCTAGCACTATGCGATCAGACATAATTTATCAGCATTATAAAGTAATTTAAAAGGAGGGTATATGGGAAAAAGTTGGTCGAACCTTTTAAAATAGAAACCCGACATTTTGGGTTGGAAACTGGAAATCTGTAGCCAAGCCAGCTAAACTCTGTAAGAGATGCAGCTTGTTGAGATCTGGCCTCTTCCATAGCAGCCTACACGATAGTAAGGAATATACATCATATTTATAGATCAACGTGTTTCAGGGATCTGAGAAATATTTCGCCACTACAAGATTTAAAGATGTTCAAGAGTAGCCAAGATATGTTACCACTAGTGTTGGTCATAGGTCAAAGGCCAGGTTCTAAGTTTCTAACAACAAATTGAAAACTAACCGACAAATTTTGTTTGGCTTCAGCAATTATTGTGGATTATTGTAACATATACATACAACTAGTTACTCGCTTGCTTTGGTTAACACTTTTTGATCATGGAAATTTATATGTACCTCTATCTTTGCTTTGAAAAGATCCAATGCAGGGCCTTCCATCTCACCAATCTGAAGAAGTTCAGATGTCTGCAAATTTGATTTGCCAATTTTGTGTAGGCAGAACCCAATAAGAGGCTCAAGTTCTTCAACCCGTGCCCGGCAAAGAACTTGGTTCTCTAGATCACCATATTTCCCGAGTTCCTCATAAACAGATCTACAACGGGGATATTTTCAGAAGAAAAAAAACTACCAAATTGCAAAATGGTAATACAAAACAGAGACAAACCTGGCGTTTTTGAAACATGCCAACCCAGTTTCCCAATTCTGATCTTGCTCAAAAAACAGAGTACCTTTCATATAGGATGCATATGCCTATAAAACAGTAAGATAAAGCATGAAGACTCACATCGTGTTTTAATAGAGTAGACACACATTTTACACCATACAGCTAAGCTAAAACCCCAAAACAGAAGTATTTTCTTCTTTCTTTCAAGGCAATAGATATGTTCTAGGTATATTTATGAATACTGAAAGTCTGAAACAATTGGGGTCACAGAAATACCTCAGCTTCCAGAGATGTCCTGGAGTCAGTCTTAATAGAACACAAACTTGAGAAAAGTGAAGCCCATTTAACTGCCTTCCTCAGTCGACCAATCAAATAAATCCGCTGTCGAGCATTAGGCCCATCTGGTAAATGTCTTTTTTCCATTGCATGGCTCCATGCTCTTTCGGCCATATAGAAAACCACATGAAGGAACCTGTTTTCAAAGATATAAGATTAACCCAATTATGAGAATGTGAGTACAACAAAATCATTTTTTAATTTCTAAAGTTCAGCTACACACAAAATAAAATAAAAACTGGGAATTTATGTACTCAAGTCACACCACTCTAATAAAATATTTCAATTGAAGAATGAGACTATGAGAGCAGGATACATACCTAACATCAGTGACAGTTGATTCAAGTATGGCTCGTCGAGTGTATTTACCACGGCCATGAGTAAATTTCAGTGACTTGTATAACCTCCTCAACCTTGCTGAGCAATACCTCCTACACAACAACATAACATAGATTATAGAAAATAATCTCAATTTTTTGAAAAGTCCAAGTAAGTCACCGAGCATATGGTTTCATATTAGTACCGATATCTAGCATAGTCACCATGACGCAGACCATGTTGCGCCTGAGACGATTTCATCAGCTGCAGAACTGAAAAGGCAAATGCAAGGTTGCAATCATTCAAAAACTCAGAAGACACATGCAAACACTTATCCATCTATCGTTTCAAACTCAATATCAATTAATCTCGATAAACACCATATATTCGCATTCCATGAAACAAAAACTAACCATTAATCGAGAACCTCGGAAGGATCTGATCAGAGCTTTCAGATTTCAGATCGTCGATCTCCATTGCAGATATCTCGCTCTCCTTTTTCCCCATTGATCCACACAATTGTAGTTAAAATCCCACTGAAAAAATTCATAAAAGAAAACACAAATCGATATATAAATTAACGCCTTCATAGACAACGAGATGAACAAATACATCAAAAATAAAATAAAAGAGAAATTATGCTTAGCCAGAGAGATAATATTACGACACTAACAATGGAATCTTCCGATGGCGACGGTGACCAGCAGAGGCGTCCGAATCAGTTTTCGATTGAATCTCTCAATCTATAGAGAGTAGTAAGAAACAGGTAGGTGAAATTAAGGTTTTTGGTAACCCAAGTCCAGTTTCTGGTATTGTTGGGCCTAAAGGCCCAATTATCATATGGGTCAGCCTGTCAGATCTTATTTTCAATGTAACGACGCCGTACTGCCCAACAAATCTAATTTTGGATACTTATCTTTTGTGAAGATGGTTTAGAAGTACAGTATACAAACACATAGCAAAATGTACAATAGAATAATAGAATATTCCATTGTGTTATTATTAAAAAATCAGTAATTATTTAATAAATAAAACGGAAATCTATAGAGATAACGGATCAGGAGAAGAGACAGCGTGGACCATATTAACAACCGAATAATTCAAAAATCATTATAATACTATACTATATATTTAGTTTTAATTATCAAATGATAAAGTTTATATTATATTCTATAATTCTATAATCCCATTGGTTATTGCTTCTGTTTTGCTGTTCTGTCTAATCGTGTTCTTCAAGATTTAGCACGTGAAAGTCTAATCTTATACTACTATTTATTTTCCATGGTATTAGTTTGATCTCATTCTCAAGTTTTGAATATCTTTAGATGTTAACTTAACTATCATATATAATTAATTAAAGACCAGCGTGACACTACAAAGTCTATAACATAGGATTTATTAAATGCTAATTCTAATCAAATCACCCTTGTCGATGTACTAATTCCATGCCGGTTAAATACGGTTAACTCTTCTTTATTGATGATATACACGTAATAAATCCAACGGCTTGTAAGAGATGGGTGTATGATTTTACATGGGGGATTAAGTAGATGATTACAACCCGCAATGGGATTTGCTGGTTCAGCTTTTGATGTGTGAACTAATTAAAATCTGACACGTGGATACCTTGAGAGAAGCATCTTTAAGAATAAATGCTTTTCTAATCCTTCAGGCAGCGCCTAGCATTTAAAATTTCGGACAGTGACTCTCTCTCTTACGCCATCCTCAGCTAACTCGCGAGACTTATTTTACTCAGCTCTGTTTGGCTTGGCTGGCAAATATCATAATTCTCTAAATCAAGATATTTTAAGGAAAATATATAGGAAAACTTTCTTATTTTGTATTTAAATCAATTTAATTATTACTTTAATTTTCGTGTGACTTTTGTAAAATTGAAAAATGAGCTAACTAAATATTGGCAAGTTTGAACTTTGTATAATTTAATAAGTCAGAAAATACAAATAATAAATAATTATAATAAGAGAATGGCTCATGAATACATTAATTTTAAAAAGGGTATTTTTTACTTAACTTGATTAAAATGTCCGACGGAGATCCCAATACAAAACACTTCATGAATCATTACGCTAACTATTTATATATTTAACCATATAATACATAAATAGAAACTTTTATTATAAACTATATCATATATAAGTGGTGAAGTATTTGTAAAATAAATTCACAGATGAGATATCGTATACGACACTCACCTTCGGCCACATTTCACGGCCGATCTCGGCTTACATAATTACATTTCATTTTAAACCCTTTTTTGTATTTTTGTAATTTATCAATGAGATAGAACAAGAAAAAATAATATTATTCTTGTATTTTTAGGCTAGTGGTCTTTAATCTTCATACCATATTTTGTTATTTCCCGTTTGCGTTTGGTAGTTGGAAACTAGAGACAAGCACATGGAATGATTAACCATGTAACCAATCAACTTCACTTGAAGTCTCTTCACTCACTAGTGAAACACCAATGCTTGGAAAAGACAAAACAAGACAGTGAATTTAGAGTAAAAATGATAATTAACCAACCAAACATTATCTCCAAAATCTACAATGGCTTCTTAAAAAAGGAGAAAGGAGAAGATTACAATGGTTAGATAAGGATTTATTATTTGATAGCTCATTTGGTAATCGAAGATATTTATATCTAAATTAGGAATGGCATTATTATAGATTTAAGATTCGGATCTTTTAGGTATCTTTGAAATAAAACCACAAAAAAACAAAAATCAAAATTTGCATTAAAGTTAACGTACGAAACTAACACATAACCAAACGTGTTTTAACTAAACACTGTCAATCAAAACAATTTCATACACAATATTGTCTTGTACATTTTTTAAAAGTTTATAGATGAAGCAAATGAATCACAATTAAAAAAAACAAAAAAAAAACGAACCCATGGTTAATAGCCGGCTCGTTGGTTATGACTCTTATTAGCCGGAGGACTTGCCGTTGAGACTCTCGTGTGAGTCCGTAATTTTTTTTTTAATAAACTAATGAGTTAAAATCAGAATCCTACGGTTAAGATTAAAGCTTAAACTAGACTCTGTCAGATTGGGATTGATCTACGCTACATATATCGTAGCAGATTCCTACCCTCTCTACAATCTATTTTTTACACTCTTTTGTTTTTTTCCTCTCATTCATTTTTTTTCTTTCTAAACCAACTAACTGAAAAACCCAAAAAACCAAAAAAAAAATATAATCTCTCCTCTCCGTTTCTCTTTCTTTCGGAGAGAGTGCCGGCATCAAGCGTCGGCGGGCAGAGTATCACCGGAAAAGCTAGAATTATACGCCGGCTGCTCGAATTATTCGTTGGAAACAACGCGTCGTGAGAGGAGGGGAAATTCGTAAAAAAAAAAAAAAAATTGAAAACACCGATTCACTTTTTTATATATATTAAAAAATTTGTATGGAATTAAATATTCTCTAATGGATGCGATTGGATAGAAGGAAACAAAAAGGAAAGGAGGAAGATAAAAGAGAAGGCTAATTATTATTCTGTTTTTTTTTTTTTTTACTTTATCACATCTCAATCTCTGTGTTTTTTTTCTTCTGGGATCGATCGTGATACTTGAAGAAGGTAAAGAGGTTTTACGAGATCCATTCTTTTGTATATTTTTTGAATTGTTAGTTAAAAATTTGGTTTGAATTTGTTTGAGAGGAAGCATAATTGTGTTTGTTTGTTATTAGGTGAGTTTTTTTTTTTTTTTTTAAATTTATATTATTGAAATAGGTTTAATTCTGTGCCGAATTTGTGAATTAGGTAAGAGTTGGTTCGTTGTTTGAATATAATGAGCTGAACAATGATCCGGAATTAGGCGAATTATAGTCTTATGGGTTTCTGAATTATACCTAATTGTCTCTTCCAGATATTGCCACTTGCTTAAATGAAGCGATTTAATAGAGTTGTATGATATATTTTGCTAGAGTGGTTTAAAGTTGCTCACTTTTGGATTTGGTGTTTGAGTTCGCTTAATTGTAGTAGAAATCTTCTGTTTTTATACATGGAGTTTCTTTGCTTGTTCATTTTGTTTTAAGTGAGTAATTGGGCATTTTTATTAGTCAAGATCTTCTTCATAATTGCCATGTGCTTTGAATATTAACACTTTTTGTTCATTTTTCAGGGAAAGATATGGTTAGTTGAAGAAATTTAAGTTTTTTAAAAAAGGTTTGATCCTGGTTTTGCTAGTCAAATTTTGTTGTCATTTGTAAGATGCCGTCTGATATAATGGAACAGAGAGGTGTATCAACACCTTCCCACTTCCATGAAGATGTTCATATTACTTCAGAGGTAACCTTTGGTTTCCTTGTTTCAGGATTTAAATTTTTCTAGCTCTAGAATTGCTGGCACCATATTCATCAGATATGACATTATTTGCTACTATTGTCTATCATGTCTAATTCGACTATACTTGTTGTTTTGTTTGGCAGGGGCAATTTGGGTGTCTGAAAACAGACCTGATGCCTGAAAATGAAAATCAAGGTGGTCGAGATGGACTTTCAAATCTTCCAAAGACTTCCTGGACACCTGAAAGTTACCAGCCGAAGCCACAATGTAGCTTCTTTCCTGGGATGCACCCCTCTGCTATCCCTAACACTACTAATGGTAGTCAGTGGGAAAGCAGTTTATTCTCCAGCTCACTGTCTGATTTATTTAGTAGAAAACGTAAGCTTCTGGTTCACCTTTATGAATTTGTATTCTTATGTTGATCTTTTCATCAGCTACCTAAATCTGAAATCCTCTATGGTTAAGAAACGTTGTTTGGTAAATAAGGACAGCATAATATGATCATGATGATTCGTTATTTGTGTGTGTTCTGAGCCTCTGATTCACTGTATTTAACTATTTGCGTATGTCTTTAACTTGGTGGTTTTTGCAGTACGGCTGCAGAGAAATGATATGCTATCCCCTATGTCTGCAAGCACAGTTGTTAGCCATCGTGAGGATGAACCTTCTGAATCTTTAGAAGAGATTGAGGCTCAAACCATTGGAAATCTTCTCCCAGATGAAGATGATCTTTTCGCGGAAGTGATGGGTGATGTTGGGCGTAAATCTGATTTAGATGATTTTGACCTCTTCAGCAGTGTTGGTGGCATGGAACTAGATGGAGATGTTTTTTCTTCCGTGGGTCACAGAAATGGCAATAATTATGTTGGTGAACATCTTCGAGTAGAAATCCCATCCAGAACACTTTTGGCTGGAAATATCAGTAGCAGTGTTGAAGATTATGAGCTGAAGGTTCTTTTCGAGGTACTTTCTTTCAGCAGCGTTTTTGGTCTCATGGATTATTTATTTGTATGGTGTGTAGAAATTTTGGATTTTTTTACTTCATACTGAGGTTAAATTTACTTTTTCAGCAATTTGGAGACATCCAGGCTCTTAATACTGCTGGCAAGAATCATGGCTTTATCATGGTATCGTACTATGATATAAGGGCTGCTCAGAATGCGGCGAGAGCACTCCACAATAAGCTGTTAAGAGGAACAAAACTTGACATTCGTTATCCTGTCCCTAAGGTGCTATTCACTAGTCTTGAGGAAGATTTTGCTGTAGATTGTACTTGTGACTTTTGTTTATTTGTATTGTGCTTACAAATTTCATTGCTACTAGGAATATCCTTCAGAAAGAGACATGAGTAAAGGAGCCTTGTTGATTAATAATCTTGATTCTTCTATTTCAAATCAAGAGCTCAATCGAATGGTCAAATCATATGGAGAAATCAAAGAGGTTATTATACCAGAATTCTCCTTTTATTTATGTTTTGTAGGCTGGGCATTCGGGTAAACGGATCGGGTTCGGGTAAAACCCATTCGGGTTCGGGT
>KE158301.1:58951-81089 GCA_000411055.1 Leavenworthia alabamica
CTGTGGATTCTTCTTCTCCACCTCGAGTATAAGATCTGCTTCTCCAGGCATGTTTTGTAGACCTTGAAAATGGTGAATGAAAGAAATAAGAGTTATGCATCTATAAAAAATGACAATATTGGTCACCTGAGAAGCATTTTAACAACCAGAGTCAACTTTAGTAGCTTCATTTTGAATGTCAGTGTTGGATAAAATTTCTAATCGTCCCCTTTCACTCGCAAGAGTATCTTTTGCTTCCATAGAATCTTTTTCCACCATTTTTAGTGATGAAGATGTACCTTCCGACTCAAGGTTGGCTAAAGGTTCACTGGACATGTAAGATCAATTTTGACTAAGTGAAAAAACAAAAAAAAAACAATTTATTAACAAGTTAAAAACACTCCTAAGGTACTTACTGTTCAACAGTCTTATCAAGGGGACAAGGCTTGTCAGATGAAGTTCTCTGTTGCACCATGAAGAAAACTCATTCTTACAACCTAATAACCAAAAAGTCAGAGAAGCAAATAGAGAGTTTAAAACTTCAAAGACCTTCTTGCTTTTATTGTTCTTTTTCTTTGACTGTGGCTTCTCCTTCTCCACCTCGAGTAAAAGATCTGCTTCGGCTGCATCTGACTTGGCTTTGGATTCCATATTCTTAAGTTCATGCTAAATGAGAAGAAACATAATAACACATAAGAAACAATTAAAAGCCAAGTTAAACGGAAAATGAAATCACTCTGTATATAACCGAAGTTTTAAACGAACCAGCAAGAAAGGTTTTAGCACTTGAAGGATATAAGTGCGGTTGTCAAAAACAGAAAGCCTGGTAAGATTGTTCAACAAACTAATCCTTGAATTATCAATAAGTAAAACCTTTGAATCTATTAGCAGAACCTGCAAGTCATGTAAATACGTTAAGATGAGATATTTTATTCTCTTGTGCTTGTAAACTAATATTAAAAAACAGGAATAAACCTTGTGGGTGACCACTGATTTCAGATGGTTTATAGACTTCAACACTATATCATCACTGAGACTTTTACGATCACGTATATGAAGCATGCAGTCTTCTAAACTAGGGAGATCAAATGACGGCTGAGTTGCTTCGTTGAGAACATCTTGTACTGCACACAAGAAAAATTTTGTAGGCAGGAAATTTTCGGGGACTGTTTCTTCACACCTATCACATAGAAGAGATGCATATCTATTCCATTGATCTTCCAGAAGATTCTTTCTCCTTTCATCTTCGCTCATACACAAGTTCTCGATGACAGTAAGGGCAACATCATATCGTAAGACCTGTACTTTCTTTGCATATTTGGCTCCCAAAGTCCTACATGTGAATTGAAAAGCTCTCAGAATAGCCATCCAGAGATCAAGATTGTGTTTCCTGACAGGTTTGGGAAAGGGCTTATCTACTAAGTTGTAGTCCCTTAGCCAAAATACAATATCATCTCCCTGAACATGAGCCTTGGCGTAGTGAACATTGGGATCAAAAACATTGATTGTTCTTTCATCATCGACTGGAACATTATTGGTTTTCAGCAGTCTTCTATCCAGAAGCAGAAATGAAAACTCAGGGTCAAAGTCAATCTTTTCTTTGACTCGAGTATGATCTAAGAAACTGTCCACTGCTCTACAAATCATATCTGTACCATCATCCCTGTCACACTTGATGCTTTTTAGAAAGTCTAGGATTTGATTGAGTTCATGACATTCCAGAAAACAGATACTCTGAGGTGTTCCCGCTAGGTGAAAATCGACAAGACTCTGTTTAGAGACTTCAAGTTTTTGAAGATGCTTAGCTGGGAAACACATCAGCCAGTCTCGAATGCTACATGAAAAAATTTTACGGTCACAAAATGAGACTAGGAGCAATTTGATTTCCTTGAGTAACTTGCTGCGTTCTACATCCGCAGCTAAAGGCCATTCTTTGGACCATCCATTCTTAGCTGCAAACACTTGCCCATCTCCGAGTTGTTTGTTGATCAGTTCAATGGCTGCTACTGTATCCACTGGTTCCCAATCTCCCACTGATATCATACGAACCCATTCTTTCCCAATCCTCTTAACGATATCTTTTTCCGATGAAGGATGAAAATCCACAGCATGATGTTGTTCAAGATGATTTATACATTCTTCAAAATTACAGGTCCTCGTTGAACACAAAGTTCGGCACATCCAGAATGTCCATTTTCTATCTTTCCTGGCAGAAGCAAGAACTTCCTCCAAAACATCTCGTCCCTCTCTGCAAAATACTCGCTCGACAAAACTTGTAAGTTTTGCAATGTTTACTTTCATAAAGTCCCTTTTGTCCTTAACATCCAAACCTATCCAAAACGACCTCAATCCATTCATCTGATCCTCAACCGGCTGTGGACTCTTCTTTGACTCCCAAACTTTTACCTCGCAGGTTTTTATAGAATTAGTCTTGGATTTAGCGATGATGAACTCTGCAACTTTAGTTACATACTGCATACTTTCATTCTCTTTGCGCTTGTCTTGCTGTTCCAAACTCAATGAATCCGTGGAGCCTGGGAAGTTACCAGACAAAAATTCTCTAGCTCTTTCTAGAGCTTTCTTATAGTACAATACTGAGCCAAGACTTTGGGCTAATCTTTGGAATAATAATGCACAAAATGATACTGATGATATTTTCTGATAGCATTCTATAGAACCTAACATGTAAGCGATTTCCATGTCGGTTCCCATTGTTGAGTCCGCCAGGTTTAAGAATACTTCAGCTTGGTCAGTAAGAAGAAGCAATGCGGAGATCTTATCTTCCTCATGGACTGAAAGCAAATCTTCAAGTATCACCAAGGCCTCGATGTAATTTCCTCTAGCGATGAGACGTCTTGCATTGTTGTAGAGTTCCTTGCCTTCCTCATCATCCAGTAAAGAAGCCACCATAGTAGCGATTCTCAAGGTCCTTTGAGTTTTCTTCGGTCGCCTAGGGTTTCGTTTCTCTTTCAGATAGTGAAATTTTTTTCGCCTGAAGAAGCGGGAAGAATGACGAAGAAGATATATAAGCAAGGTAACCGTATCACGTGAGAGCCACGTGACACCAAATTTGAGCTATGGGAAATTCTGACAAACACCTTGTCTGCATCCGGTTTGGGATTTTGATTTTTCCGGTACAAATAGATCATTTATGTAAATCTTCCGATTTCAGCTAAAAGACCAAAATGTAGAGTTGTCTTCATGTTTCAGATGGACACAGATCTTTGATACATACTGATACTAACTAACATGAATAAACTGAATTTATGATTTAGAGACTATTATTTAATTATTTAATCATTACTTTGACGGGGAAAAAAATGAATCACTGAGAAAACCGAGCCGGTTTAAAGCGGTTATTCCGATTGATGTGTCTTTTCATGGCTTAACCAATTTATGCAGATGAGTCTCTCGTGTTATTGGTTATGTACAGATTAGTGTCGACGATACACTTGTTAGACTTTTGTTGGGAAAGCTTCATAGAAGAGAATCTTTGGCCGAATCTTCCTCTCCTCACAGAACTTAACCACACTCTTCCACTTACCAACATCCTATGTCATCAAAACACATGTATTAACCATGTCTGTAACTTATAGATTCACAATCTAACTCAAGCACAGGGCAGGCAAAACCAACTGTTTCGTCTTACCTCTCCAACCAACGACTCACGTTTCAGATTGACCCACCGGTTCTTTTCATAAGCTAGGCAAATGTGTTCTTCTTCTTCTTTGTCTTCTTCACCACAACAAACCTACATCACATATCTTGAGGATGTAACAGAGAGATACAGAAGAACAATTTGATAAGCATTTATGATCCTGTTTCAGATGT
Organism: Leavenworthia alabamica; assembly: GCA_000411055.1. Taxonomy (NCBI): domain Eukaryota; kingdom Viridiplantae; phylum Streptophyta; class Magnoliopsida; order Brassicales; family Brassicaceae; genus Leavenworthia; species Leavenworthia alabamica. The sequence goes on from KE158301.1 coordinate 62,762, forward strand.
TTTACCATCGATACAAGCTGGTAAATAGTGTTTGGTTCTAAGCCTTTGTACAGCCTGCTGATATCTATCTTCCCGTCCAAATCCTTTGTTGTAGATACTTCCTTTTCACTCTTCTTCCAATCTAAGACTAATGTTACCCATAAAACAATAACAATAACACAAAACAATAAACGACATGAAAGTACACAAAGATTACAATCATGGTGTGGCCAAAACTTACCGATTGTAAAGATAGGCGGGCATTTACTTATATTGTGATTAACAAAATGTGTCTTTCCACAGCCTCCTGTGTTAATGCCACATAACATTTTATGTTCCATGCGGATCACCTTAAGGATATCCACAAATGTTATATTCCCAAAAGCACACTGCATATATATTAAGCACAGAACAACTGAAGCACCGGTTTCTATATGAAAGATAAAGATTATAATAAATGAAATATACCTTCAGTTCTCTGATTGAATCTGCAGCCATAACAATGCCATAAGAACTTTGTTCTGGATAATTTGTAATCCTTCTGCATTTTCTACAACTCATTCTTTCATTTTCCTCCAAGGTGAAAAGGCGAGTTACCAAGCTTTCATTTTCTGGATTCTTCCAGCAATGCCAAAACTCAAGGAGGGCTACAAGTACCTCAGCAGCATCATTCGACTGAAAAGAGTTAAATATATAGAATAATTAAAAAGAAATGTTAATCTTCTTGACAAANCCATAACAATGCCATAAGAACTTTGTTCTGGATAATTTGTAATCCTTCTGCATTTTCTACAACTCATTCTTTCATTTTCCTCCAAGGTGAAAAGGCGAGTTACCAAGCTTTCATTTTCTGGATTCTTCCAGCAATGCCAAAACTCAAGGAGGGCTACAAGTACCTCAGCAGCATCATTCGACTGAAAAGAGTTAAATATATAGAATAATTAAAAAGAAATGTTAATCTTCTTGACAAAGAAGATACTAATACAACGCTTAGAAGCTTTCCACACGGACCATGGGAAGAGCTTGTTCTAGGGAAGCACAGAACTCGTTAAAGAGGCAACTGTAGACTCCCTCAGTTTTTATCACCTCTGACAGATAAGCAGTAAATAACTCTTGTAGTGAAGAGGGAACTTGTTCTTCCAGCTGGCCATGAAATGGCTCCTTATTGAGCATCAAATCGTCTTTAAGAACCTTAATTTTCAAGAGGGCCTACACTACCCACAATTTTTTGTAAACTTATCGAAGAGATAAGGTATTGAACGAGTTGACTGAGAAAACAAGAAATTTATCTTGTTTTGGTTGGTAACTGATTTACCTTCAAAGTCATGTCAAGAGCAGAATTGTATCGGGCTGCAGCTTCTCCAGATGGATCTTCTCCAGGCATGTTTTGAATATCTTGAAAATGGTGAATGAAAAGAATAAGAACTAAAAACAACATAATTCAATTTATATGTCAATTGAGAATTGAGAACCTCTATCACAACCAGGGTCAACTTTAGTAGCTTCATTTTGATTGTCAGTGTTGGCTGAAATTTCTAAACGTCCCCGTCCACTTGCAAGAGTATCTTCTGCTTCCATGGAATCTTCGTCCACCACTTCCGATTCAAGGTTGGCAGAAAGTTCACTGTACATGCAAGAACACTTTTGATTCAGAGAATACCATAGAACAATTTAAAAATAGACAAAAAGACTCCTGAGGTACTTACTGTTCAACAGTCTTATCAAGGGGACAACGCTTGCTCGATGAAGTTCTCTGTTTCACCATGAAGGCAACTCATTCTTACAACCTATTAACTGAAAAGTCAGAGAAGCAAACAGAGTTTAGAACTTCAAAAACCTTTTTGCTCTTATTGTTCTTTTTCTTTGACTGTGGCTTCTTCTTCTCCACCTCGAGTAAAATATCTGCTTCTCCAGTCATGTTTTGTACACCTTGAAAATAGTGAATAAAAGAAAGAGTTATGCATCTATAAAAAATAACATTATTGGTCACCTGAGAAGCATTTTAACAACCAGAGTCAACTTTAGTAGCTTCATTTTGAATGTCAGTGTTGGATAAAATTTCTAATCGTCCCCTTTCACTTGCAAGAGTATCTTCTGCTTCCATAGAATCTTCTTCCACCATTTGTAGTGATGAAGATGTACCTTCCGGTTCACTGGACATGTAACAACACATTTGACTCAGGAAACCAGAAAACGATTTGTTAACAGGCAAAAAGACACCTAAGGCACTTACTATTCAACAGGCGTATCGAGGGGACAGGACTGGCTTGATGAAGGTTTCTGTTGCACCATGAATACAACTCTAATTCTTACAACTTATGAACTGAAAAGTCAGGAAAGCAAATAGAAAATTAAGAACTTTAAAGACCTTTTTGCTTTTATTTTTCTTCTTTTTTGACTGTGACTTCTTCTCCTCCTCCTCAAGTAAAAGATTTGCTTCTGCTGCTGCTGCTGCATGTGACTTGGCTTTTGTTTCCATATTCGTAAGTTCTTTCTGGACGAGAAGAGACATGAAAACATATTAGAAACAATTCAAAGGTCAACTTAGATGGGAAAACTTATTAGAAACAATTCGTTATATAACAGAAGTTTAAAACCAACCAGCAAGAAAGGTTTTAGCACTTGAAGGATATAAGTACGGTTGTCAAAAACAGAAAGCATGGTGAGGTTGTTCAGCAAACTAATCCTTGTATTATCGATCAGCAAAATCTTTGAATCGAATCTAAGTTCCTGCAAGTCATGCTAATGCTTTTAGAGGAAAATTTTATTATTCTTTTGTTAATGAATATTAATAATCCTGAATGAACCTTTTGGGCGACCACTGATTGCAGATGGTCTATAGACTTCAACACTATATCATCACTGAGACTTTTTCGATCACGTATAAAATGCATGCAGTCTTCTAAACTATGGAGATCAAATGACGGGTGTGTTGCTTCTTTGAGAACATCTTGTACTGCACATAAAAATAATTTGGCAGTGTTGGAATTTCCGAGTACACTCTCTTCACACCTATCACACAGAATAGATGCATATCTGTTCCACTGATTTTCCTGAAGATTTTTTCTCCTTTCATCTTCACGTTTACAAATGACTAAGATGGTATAAAGAAATGCAGCATATTGGCCGTTCTGTCTTTTCTTTGCATGTTTGGTTTCCAAAGTCTTACATGTGTACTGAACAGTTCTCAGAACAGCCACCCAGATATCAGGATTGTATTCCCTGATAGGTCTGGGGAAGATCTTATCTACTGAGTTGTAGTCCGTTAACCAGGATATGATATCATCTCCCTGAGCATGTGCCTTGGCGTAGTGAACACTGGGATCAAGAACACTGATTGTTCCTTCATCATCGAATGCAACATTATTAACATTTTTCAGAAGTCTTCTATCTAGAAGCAGATATGAAAACTCAGGGTCAAAGTCGATCTTTTCTTTGAATTGAATATGAGCTAATAATCTTTTAACTGCTTTGTAAACCCATTCTGTACCATCATTCCTTTCACACTTGATGGTTTTTAGAAAGGCTAATATTTGATTGAGTTCATTACATTCCAGAAAGCAGATACTCTGAGGTGTTTCCGCAAGGTGAGAATCAGTAAGACTCTGTTGAGAAACTTCGAGTTTTTCAAGATGCTCAACTGGAAAAAGCATCACCCAGTCTCGAATGCTACAAGAGAGAATTTTATGGTCACAAAGCGACACAAGGAGCAATTTGATTTCCTTGAGTAACTTACCACGCTCTTCATCCACAGCTAAAGGCCATTCTTTGGACCATCCATTCTTAGACTTAGATGTAAACACTTTCACATCTTCGAGCTGATTCTTGATCATTTCAACTGCAGCTACTGCATCCACTGGTTCCCAACTTCCAACCGATATCTTACGAATCCAGTCTTTCCCTATCCTCTTGATAACCATATCCTTTCTTGAAGAAGGTTTACAATCTGCAGCATGTTGTTCAAGATGATTCATACATCCTTCAGCATCTGAGTGCTTCTCAAAACATTTAGTTCTACACATCCAGATTTTCCATTTTCTGTGTTTCTTGGCAGAAGCAAGAACTTCCTCTAAAGCAACTCGTCCCTTTCTTTTATGTACTCCCTCGACAAAACTTATAAGCTTTTCAATGCTTACTTTCATAAAGTCCCTTTTGATATTAACATCCAATCCCAACCAATACGACCTCAATCCTTTAAACGTATCCTTAGACGATGGCTTTGGACATTTCTTTAACTCCTGAACTGTTGGCTCAGAGATTTCTAAAGGTAAAGGAGAAATCTTCGATTCAGCGATCTTGAGCTCAGCAACTTCGATTATTTTCTCAATTCCTATGTTCTTATCGTTAATCAGGCTCCATTGCGCAGCAAAAATGGGCTTGTGGGGGTAAGATAAAAACTCTTTTGCTTTGTATATACATTTCTTGTAATACAGTACAGAGCCAAGCATTTTTGCAAGCAAGTTGAGTGCTTTAGCGCAAGGTTCTGATAACTTCACATGTTCAGAAAAACATGATACACAACCCAACAGGTATGTGATTCCGATAACAGGGTTCTTGGCTTTCGCCATTAGTTCAAAGAAAATTTTACCTTGTTCGACATGAAGAAGCCATGAGTCCTTCGCTTCCCTATGTACTGAAAGCACATCTTCAAGTATCTCCAAGGCCTTGATGTGCTCTTTTTTAAGGTTGAGATCTACAGCTTTTTTGTAAAGCTTTTCTGCTTGAACATCTTTCATGAAAAGAGAATCCATAATAACGAATCTCAAAGCTTGAACATTCTTGCGCTTTAGTTTTCAATTTTATTGATTTATCGAAGCCTAAAAAATCTCAACCGATTGATTCTGACAAATTCTTTGCGGGAATATTTCATATTGAAATATTTATTTATATCTAAAAAAATCTACATGCATATTACAATTTTACCCCTATAACTTTATCTGACCTGACCTCAACGGTTCTTATGTATGTTTTGCTACATAAGTTATCAAAAGTGACGATTCATCATATTTAGTAACAGAGAAGACTACTTACTTTTCAATTGGAATATGTCACTGTTTTATACATCAATGCTAAGTTTCTCCATTTCACCATAACACTGTAACTGTTGAGGTCAGGCCTAGAGTTTATAGCCCAAAGGCAAAAAATTATTTTATATATTTTATTTAAATAAATATATATAGTATAACTGATTTTTTCATCTTTTGTAAATAATAAATATTCAATTAATAATAATATTTGTAAATATACAATTTTTATAACTGAATTTTTTTAAAATATACAAACTTTTTAAAAATAATAATATTTATAAATATTCATAATAGTTATAAATAAAAAATAAATTTATATTTCACTAGAGTAGAAAAATACATCATAACAATTTTTTTGCTAATTTTAAAGGTATAAACATATTTTTACACTAACATAATTTAAACTAAAGGAAAACTATATTAAAATAGAGGAATTTCTTCTAATACCATCATTTATAGTTTCTTAGACAAAATTACATTTTTTTAATTGGACACAAATACTATTTTTTATTAAAATTATATTTTGAATTTAATGTTACAATTGTATTTAGTAGTTGGATTTAACTTTTTATTGTTTGTATTGACTATTTAGTGGTTGAGTTTAATATTTATTGTTAGAGTTTTATGTAATTTATCTAAAATATAATCTAATTTTTATTTTAATTAAATGATTAAATAGTAATTTTGTTTTAAACTAATTTTAATAATATTTTTAAAAAATAAACTTAATTTGGTATTATTTAAGAGTATTGACTATTAAAATATATACATAATTTTTAGTAATATAATTATAATTTATCAAAATTAATACTAAATGTTTTTAAATATTTGTGAGGATTAAGACGAATGCCTTTTTCCTAACCCTGTAGGCACCTATGAGGTCAGGTCAGATCAGGCTAAAACTAAAAACACTGTAACCCAGACAGAAATACAGATGCATTTCAGATTTGTTTACCATTAACACAAGCCTGTACTGGTTCAAGAGAATCTTCTACATATAAAACAACATGCGAAAAAGACTCTTGAGTTACTTACACTGTTCCACAGTCATATCAAAGAGACTTTACATGCTCGTTGAAGATCTCTTCTGTGCCCTAAAGACCATTTATTCATACATCTGATTTAACCGAAGCATCAGAGATTAAAAGAAGTAAATTTTAAATTAAATTATTATTTTTTCTTTTTTTTATATCTTGGGCCCTAGTTACATAAGTCACTAAAAGCTCGAGGGTTTAAGGCTTAGAATTGAAAAAAAAAATGCAGAGAAGAAAATTAATGCAAATTTCCTCCGTCTTCTTCGTTATCCGCAAATCTCATTTTTCATCTTCCATTGAATCCCTAAGTAATCTCCACCTTTCAGCTGCTGCTGATGATGATCCTCTCTACACCGATGTACCCAAACCTCGGAAGGATAAATCAGAGAGGAAGCCATATCCGACGCCGATGAAGGAGCTGATTCGTCGTGCGAAAGAGGAGAAACAACTTAGAAAGTCACAACCCTGTCGAGTCCTTGAAGATCCGCCGGATAACGGATTACTCGTCCCGGAACTTGTCCACGTGGCTTACAATGTCCACCGATGCCGCAACTCGTTACTCTCCGGCCTCTCTAAAATCATTCATCATGTTTCAGTTCATCGCTGCAGGTTTAGTTTAAACTATCAGTTTTTAGCTTTATTGATTGTTGAGTTATTGAGCTAATTTCAAAATTGATCCTCTAAGCATTGAACTTATGGGTGCTTAAATGCTTAATTAAACAATGGAAGACTTGGCTGAGTTAGTTGTGTTGTTTGTTCTCAGATTCTGCTCTGAGGTTCACATTGGCAAGGAAGGTCATGAAATCAGATCTTGCACTGGCCCTGGGAGCGGTTCAAGAAGTGCTACTCACGTCTGGAAAAGAGGAAGAGCTTGTGATGTTGTCTTGTTCCCAAAATGTTTTCATCTTTATGATCGTGCTCTCAAACCCAGAGTTATCCACGATGAAAGATTTACCATTCCTAAAATCTCTGCTGTTCTAGAGCTATGTATACAGGCTGGTGTAGACCTTGAGAAATTCCCGTCAAAGCGAAGATCCAAACCTGTTTACAGCATTGAAGGAAGGATTGTTGATTTCGAAGAAGTCAATGATGGGAATGCAGAAACCGTAGTAGTTTCTAGTTCTACTACAGTTTTACAAGACGATGATCGTTGCAATGTGGAGAAGAAGAGCTTGAAGGAATTAAGCATTGAGACTATGGAGTCATGGTTTGAAATGGTTTCAGGGGTTAAGAAACTGATGGAGAGATACAAAGTGTGGACTTGTGGTTATTGTCCAGAGATTCAGGTTGGTCCAAAGGGACATAAAGTGAGAATGTGTAAAGCAACAAAGCATCAGATGCGAGATGGAATGCATGCATGGCAAGAAGCAACTATCGATGATGTGGTTGGTCAAAACTATGTGTGGCATGTTCGAGATCCTTCTGATGGTTCTGTTCTTGATAATAGCTTGCAGAGGTTTTACGGAAAGGCTCCTGCGGTTGTGGAGATGTGTGTGCAAGGTGGTGCACCAGTACCTGATCAGTATAAGAGTATGATGAGGCTTGATGTGGTTTACCCTCAACGCGATGAGGTTGATATTGTCGCTTAAACTGTCAATGTGATTTAGCATCGGTCGCATTGACATGCTCAGTTGGCATCAGTAGGTTCAGGTCATCTTGTCCAACTGGACCGGTCTCAACCGTGACCCACGAGTTCTTTTCTACTAATTTCAGTTGGAGCCTGAGTCACAACAGATCATTAAAGAATAAATTAACTCAGTCTTGTTAGCCGATGAATCGGTGTCATTTTACGAAAGGTACACTATAAATGAAGGCTGAAGAGTACACACTATGTTACTGCGGTAGAAGAAACCATTTGAGCAATTCTCTAGCTCATTACACTCTTGAGTTTCTTTGAAGAAAAAGTGTGATTTTGAAAGAAGATAGCTTATAAATATTAGAAAAATTACAAGAACAAAACTGTAATTCTTGTACCCTACCTAAAACAGAGGAGCCTCTCTCTGTCTAAAATCACAAAAATGTTTCAATTCTCAACAGCTCTGTTCATTGCGGTTGAGATATCACTTCGCAGCTTCTCAATCTCTTTAACTACTCCAATTATGTTCCTCTCCATCTCTTTCAGTTGCTTAACTTTCTCTACGTTTCCACTCTTCTCTTCCTCAAACTCTTCCCTGTTCCATTAACCCAAAAAATGGTTAAAACAACTGATGATGAATCTTTATCAATTACTTGACAGTTAAATTATTTTACCTTAATCTCTTGTGTTCCTCTTTCAACAGCTCAAGCTCTTGACTTGACGACTCTAGACTCTCTGCCTCGAGGCAAACCTTCTTCAACTCCTTTAATGCTAACTTCACCTGTGAAGCAAGCTCTTCACGTTCTATAGCCAATCTATGAGCCTCAATGTGAGCTAATTGCACTTCCTTCCTTAAATTTTCTCTGTTATTGACCATACTCTCCATTTTTGCTATTTTCTCAAGAGTTGCTATGATTTGAATCTCACTGTCAGTTTCTGTCTTTCTGATGTGAGCTATTAGCCCTTGGACTTCTCTGTCAGCCACAGCTAAGTCTTCCTTGAGAGCCAAGTAGCTTGAAGCTAGTTTCCGATTGTCACTAGAGAGCTGATCTATATCAGCAGCTTGAGCTGCAATCTTGCTTTCAGGAAGGGGAATCTGATGTCGATGATCAGAAATCGAAGAAGAGATAGTCTCATGATGCCTTGATGATGATGATGATCCATTAGTTGATATGCCTTGGCTCCCTCGGCTATGATGCTTTGAACTTATCCTCTCCCTTGAAGACATTCTACAGAGGTAAAAAATACGACTCTTTAACTCAAAATTATATATTAGAAAACAAAAATAAAATTGTTCCTTTTTAACCAAAAACCTAAATTTGACCTAATGATTTTTTATTTGGGGATAAAATTTAACACTAAGCTAGTTTTTTTCCGAAAATTCTCTATACAAATCCCTAGATTCTTATCTTGATACGAGCTTGAAGAAACACAGAAACAAACCAAATCCTAAGAAACGATCTATCACAATTGGACGAACCTGAAATTCACAAACAAAGATGATCTTTGACTTGAAATTGAACAGAGGAAAGAGATAAGTGCATCAAACTAGAACGTAATGCTCTTAAATATCTATCTCTAATCAAATCAAAGTTTATGATCGATTTCACGACGGTACCAACTCTGGTCTAAGCACGTCAGAAATTTCCAAACTTTACAAAACTCTGATATAGTTATCTGAGATTATTAATATTATATATTTTTAGAGCCAATCTAATCCATTACGGCCCATTTATAACCAATAGCCCATTAAATTGTTGGCCCATTATATATTATTCCTGCCATGGGCTGTTTACGTGAGCTTCCTTCTGTTTCTCTATTTAGTTGAAACGAAAGTCATCTTCTTCCCGACTTTATAGGGTAAACAAACTCCTACAAAATCAACTTCTTCTATTCAGATTCACACCTTGAGAAATTTTGAGCTGATTCGAATATTCCATTCCCTTGATTTACAATATCAGCCCTAGGGTTTCAAATTCCGGTAAGTCAGTTTTGTTCTTCCTCTTCTCGCTTGATTTTCATATTATCTGAAATTTTCTTCTTTTTGTTTCCTAGATTTCCCAGAAGAGCAATTTCTTCCGTTAAATTCTCAATACCGAAACTAATTTCGTAAAATTTTAAAGGTAATTAATTTCTTCTTTCTCGATTCCACATTGTGTAACTCAGCAGAGCTCCAATTTCAATCCCAGTGAAATCCTTATTTGATTTACTTACATTACAGTGATAATTGGCAAAAGCAATGGAGACGGAGATGGATTTCTCTGATGGTGAACAAACTAATGGTAACGCATATGTTGCTACTAATCTATATAACAGGAGTCTTTTGGCTGCTTATGGGAACTCATCAACTGGATTAGAAAAAAGACTGGATCAAGAACTGTTACCTGGTTTTATCTTTATGTGTAATGGTAAAACAAAACACGATTGCTACCGTTACCGTGTTTTCGGTCTTCCTAGAGAAAGAAAACAAATTGCTGAGAGTATAAAACCAGGCATGAAGCTTTTCCTTTATGACTTTGAGAAGAAACTTCTTTATGGTGTTTATGAAGCTACTATTGGTGGCATGTTAGATATAGAACCAGAAGCTTTTCAGAGGAAATATCCAGCTCAGGTAATTAAACATTTTATTCTGTTTTAAACTACATAACTTGATAAATCTTCAGCTTAATTGTCTTCTTGATTTGTGGCAGGTTGGATTTAAAATTGTCATGAACTGTTATCCTTTACCAGAAAACACTTTCAAGTCTTCTATCTCTGAGAATTACAAAGGTTCTAAGTTTAAACAGGAGATTACTTCTCACCAAGTAATTTCACTTCTTTGCTTCTTAGATTTTTAAAGCTTTAGGCTTACCTGCTTGGGTTTTCCGTGTTATTTATAGATAAATGTTTATGGTTTGCAGGTTATGTCTCTGTTGTCATTGTTTCGTTCATTTACTGCTCCAGAACTTGATTCATTGTCTCATAGATTGGCTTCCAGAGCCTCAGCACCCAGGACTTTATCGTTTGAGGAACGGTTTGTAGCTGCTACACAACATAGAAATGCTTCATCAGTTTTAGATCCTCTGTCTGCTCGTCTTGCAGAGTCACGACTTGACTCTCTTGTCCCCCATCAGTCTGTTCTTCGCACACATCTGCATCAGCATAGTTACTCCAGACAAGACAATTACACAACCCCACCGAGAGATAGTCTGTCAAATTTGAATCAACCTTATTGTCCTACAGAAACCAGGCAGCAAAGGTTGCTCGAAGACCCTCCGCGGTCGTCAATACAGGACCCTCAACTCAAATACCTGACCATTTTATCTAATATCCGGAGGTAATTGGGTTTGTTGGGTTTTTGCTTGTTTGGTATTCCTTGTGTCAATATAACAATATCCTATTTGAGTTCCACCTTGAACCTTTATTTTCATCCAAATATGTCGACCATTCATTAGGAAACATATTTCCTTAGCTAGTTAAAGAACTGATATATTTGTAGTCATCAGACGTTTAAAAATACAGCTAAAGCTGAGAACTCTACTAGTCCTCCATTTCACAGATGTTTACATTATTTCTATTTTCTGGCTTTGCAGTTACCTATATGTGATTGTATAATCAGGACTTGGTTTTTTCCTATGACAGATATGGAACTGCCCCAGAGCGCTTGGCCTCAGAAAACGAATATTATCCGACAACGCCATCAGAAAAAGACCACTCTGATTCACCTTATTCTGATAATAAATATTATCCTTCGACGTTGTCGGGACATGGGCATCCTTCTGCTTCTGTAGCTAAAGGGAGTGTATATAAAAGTGAGTTATTTGCTACATTGTCACAAAAAGAAGGGGAAGCTAGTCAGCAGCATGAAATCCCTGCTGGAACCTATTACCACCCAGAAGCATCTACAATTCCAAATACTACAGGGTCCATGCAATCTAATATGGTCGCAGTTAGTATTGCTCAGTCTCATTCTGACACAGCTGGTTATCCTACATCGGCACATGGTGAAGCTTCACAACCAGCTGCTGGAGCAATTGGTTACACACACCAACCTCAAAGTGTAGTGGGGCATTATACCACACATTCACAGCCTGGGAGTGTGGCAGAAAGTGCACAAACGTATTCTGGAACAGTTAGTTACCCACAACAGCAATATTTTGCAGCTATGGGGCAAACTACTCAACTCTATGCTGGTGGAACTGGATACGATCAGCAATCACATGCTGCAGCAACAGGGTACGATCAGCAACAACATGCTGCAGCGACTGTATACGCACAGCAACAACATGCTGCAGCAACTGCGTACGCACATCAACAACATGCTGCAGCAACTGCTTACACACAGCAACCTGAAGCTGCAGCAACTGCGTACACACAGCAATCCCAGGCTGCAGCAACTGCATACACACAGCAATCCCATGCTGCATCAACTGCATCCACACAGCAATCCCAGGCTGCAGTGACTGCGTACACACAGGAACCCCAGGCTGCAACAACTGCATACACTCAGCAACCCCAGGCTGCAGCGACTACATACGCTCAACAACTCCAGGCTGCAGCAATTGCTTACGCTCAGCAACCTCGTTCTGCAGCCACTGCTTACGCTCAGCAAACCCATGCTGCGACAACTGGGTATGCTGAGCAACCACATACTCAAGCTGTTGGATACACACCCCAATACTATGCTCAAGCTGTTGGATACACACCCCAATACTATGCTCAAGCTGTTGGATACACGCCACAATACCATGCTCAAGCTGTTGGATACAGTCAACAAGCTGTAACCCAAGGTTCTATACCAGGGGCTCCCGGGACAACTGATTGGGTTGCTGCAAGCCAGGCATATTCTGCTAATGCAGTGAATCAGTCTTATCACCCTCCCACAGGGAATGCAACAACAACAACCTATAATCAAACATCTTAAAACTTGTTACAGCAAAGTCTTGTCAACCTGGTATGCCCAAAGAGGACTCTGTTAACTCTCGTATACATAAAAAAAACTTCAAACTCAATTAAGGACCATGGTTTCTGAAAACCTCTTTGGCTCTTTGCATTGGCATTGCAGGATCTGGGCGATTTGTGCATGGCAGGGAAGCATGGAATCGAACTGGTGCATTCACAGTGACTGGAAAAGAGGGACAATGACATAAAAGGTAGAGTCTCCACCTCGTTTGCTGTAAGTTATAAAAGTTTTATGTTTATGGTTTGATTATATTCATTGCTGAGTTGAACTTCAAAACCATAAAAACTTCTTCAAGTCCCGTTTTAGGAATGCAATTTGAAATGCAATTCTGATTGGGGATATAAAACCTAATAAAACATTATAACTATGTTATCATTACTTCTTAAAATATTTCTTTAATTATGTTCATGTATAATACTTGGGATTTACTATTAAGAATAAATTAATTACCTTCAAAGATGTAAGGCTTACCTGAAAACACTTCTCTTAAACGCAACCTAAGTATTAATCGTTGCCTAACACCTATTTCTCTAGATAAAAGACTTTGCTTTGTTTTTTTTCTTGTGATCTAATAGCGGTCCCACTCTATGACAATTGTTGTGCAACTAACAGATATTCTATCCTAACTTATACTTATCTGAAAATTCCTCAGATTTTCTATGAAATTTGTTTTCTGTATTACAATTCCTCAACAATTGAATCATAGATCCGGTTTGCTAAAAAAGGAATTATAGAAACAAGTAAATAAAATTATTAAGAAAATTGTTCGTTATATGTTTTTAAATTTTATATTTATTTTTATTGACCAGACTATGATATAATTCATAAATTAGACAATTAATAATAAGTCTATCGAGTTACCGTATTTAAAATGAATTTACGGATGACAAAAGAACGAAATCATTGATCCACTAGTAAATTTCGCCAAAATAATTATGCAATTTAGATCTGCAGACCAAACCAAATTACATAGCAGCTTCCCGATACTGTAGAAATTTTAATGTTGAATCAGAAATTTATTTTTTTATTTTTTTATGAGACTAAACTAGGTCTTAGTACATTTTGACTTTTAACAGTCTTAAAAAAAAAAGTTTAAATATAACTCATAAAATTATTAAAATTATTGATTATTTCTTATATTAAACAATTAATTTGGTGGTTGAAATGAATCTCTCTTTCATATACCAACAAGTTAATTAAAAGCGAAATTACAAAGACAATTTCTGAGAACGTGGGTGAAGGTTTCTCAGATAGTTCGTGTATATTGTCCTTTACTTAGGTCAATCTTAATAAACAAAAACTTATATAAAGGAGAGGATGTAAATTGGGTGAGTCAAATAAAATAAAGGTCGACTTTGTTATATCCAGATTATCTCGGTTTTTTCTTAATCTTCCTTCTTCCATAAATCCTCCTCAAGTAGTTTACTTAGTTTTCTGTTCTGTGTTGCTCGATCCACAGTTTGTTTGAAAAATTCAAGAGGATTAGCTATGGGTAACTCCTGCGCCCATGTTTCCTCCGGCGCCACAGCCGGCGTCGGTGAAAGTTCTTCCCTCACGACGACTAACGACGCCGTTGATTACTATCTCAAGTCCAAAGGTTTCAACGGACTCTTCTCTCAGATCGAGGTTCCGTTTCGATCATTTATCTCTCTCTCTTTGATTTCTTCGTCCGCGAGAGACGACGAAATTCGAATTTTCTCTAGTATCTAAGTCTTTATCTGTTGTTGTTGTTGTTGTTGTTGTTTCAGCTGTCATTTTCTGCTTCGAATTTGCGAGATAGGGACGTTCTTTCCAAGGTTAGTTCTCTAATTCAAAAAAAAAAATGGTTGACTATGAGTTTTAGATGAAGGTGTTTATTATATCAATGAAATTGACTATGTTAATTAATACATACTCATTTGATAACCGCAGAGTGATCCAATGGTGGTTGTTTATAGCAAGGAAAAAAATGGAACACTTTCAGAAGTGTTCCGTAGCGAAGTTGTTTTGAACTCGTTAGCTCCTAAATGGATTAAGAAATTTACACTCGCTTATCATTTTGAGACTGTCCAGACATTGTTGTAAGTTTCTGAATTTTATATGTGCCTTGGAAAAGATTTAACAACGTTATTAGTTTTTCTTAACCTGTCTCTTTCTGTTTGTTGTTGATGACTCTACACAGGTTTCGTGTGTATGATGTTGACACTCATTTTCAAAATTCAAGAGAGGAGGTCATTTGCTATTTTGATCTCTGCATTTTCATTTGATTCTGAATATTCACTTCTATAAAATGTCAATTTTATAACTGGTGTATATGAGCATGTTTATTTTGTTCAACCTACTTTCGTGAAGCTTGTTAATATGTAGTGTACTTACTACTGAAGATTTTCTTTTCAGATGCTTAAGCTTGATGACCAGCAGTTTCTCGGTGAGGCAAAATGTGCACTGTCTGAGGTATCAACTGCTTATAAATGCTTTCCTTTCATTTTCTTACTTTACAGTTCAAATATAGGCATCGCAATATATGTGCACTTGTTTTCCGGTTCTCTGAGAATGCTATAGAAAATGGTTTTATTGATAAGGGAGGAGAAAGTACTTTATATTTACTTTTCAACCACGCAGATAATCACAAAATCAACTAGGACGTGCACATTAGATCTCCAACGTAAAGAAGGCTTTGCTCCACGGACTCAGCCTGGCTACGGGAAGCTAATCATCCATGCTGAGGAGTGCCTTGCATCTAAGATTAGAACAGAGATAGTATTTAGATGTTCGAATTTGGAGTCGAAGCATATTTTCTCAAAAAGTGTAAGTTTGTAATTGATTTCCCTTTACCATTTTATTAACAATTAGTTCTGACATAAATATAATAGGTTTTTGTTTTCCGTTGTGGCTCAACTTTAGGACCCGTTTTTGGTGGTATCAAAGGTTGTAGAACATGGAAGTCCAATCCCTGTGTCTAAAACTGAAGTCCTGAAGAATGATCATAACCCTATTTGGAAACCAGTCTTTCTTAGTGTTCAACAAGTGGGAAGTAAGGTACTGGAGATTTCAAACCCAGATTGAAAGTCTACTTGTCTGTTCAAAATGCATGTTGATTCACAAAAAGAGTTTTTTTCTTTTTCTTTTCTATTTATCTGCAGGACAGTCCACTGGTAATAGAATGCTCAGATTTTAATTCCAATGGCAAACACACTCTAATCGGGTAACCAAATCTTAGAGCCCAGTCCATCTCATTTTTGGAATGAATTAAACTGTTAACTGACATAATTACTTGTTTATTGGGTGGCCAGAAAAGTAAACAAATCGCTTTCAGACTTGGAAAAACTTCATTTGTCTGGCAAAGGAATCAATTTAACTTTGCCAATTGGTGCTGGACTACCCAAGGTACTATAAAAGTTTCCTATCATTTTCATACCTTTCATGTTAGCTATCTAATACCATTTATTGTTACTTTAGGTGATAAAGAGCCAGCTTTTTGTGGACAAGTTTACCGAGACTGTCCAGCATACATTCTTAGAATACTTGGCATCTGGGTTTGAATTAAATTTCATGGTAGCAATCGATTTCACAGGTATGTATAATTGCACCATTGATGAAAATGCTAAACAATTTTTTAAATATGTAATGTTATTGTTACCCTATACATACAAAAAGAATCTATCAACCTCCATCGCCTTCCTGTACATTGATCTAAACTTTTTCATTTTCCTTCAGCTTCAAACGGAAATCCCCGCGTCCCTGATTCATTACACTACATTGATCCTTCAGGAGGATTAAATGCCTACCAGAGAGTGAGTACTCAGTGTTATTCTAGTTTCTCATCTACTTTACTAGTGTCTGTGAACAAAACCATCATAATCTCTTCTCTTTACTCAGGCAATAATGGACGTTGGTGAAGTATTGCAGTTTTATGACTCAGACAAACGTTTCCCGGCCTGGGGATTTGGAGCTCGTCCAATTGATCTTCCAGTTTCACATTGCTTTAACCTCAACGGAAGTAGTTCATACTGCGAGGTTAACAAAACTCAAACATGTGTAGTTTTAAAATTAAAACTTTGATGTTTCTAGACTCACACATCATATGTTCGTTTGTTTCACTCTGTTAGGTTGATGGGATTCATGGTATCATGACTGCATACACCAGTGCCCTCTTCAACGTCTCTCTTGCAGGTCCTACCCTTTTTGGTCCAGTGATCAACGCTGCTGCAATGATAGCCAGCGAATCTCTAGCTCAAGATTCACGCAAGTATTATGTCTTATTGATCATCACAGTGAGTATATATAATCACATAACAAAAACCAAGATTACATGAAATAATAATAACATATGAAACAATATTTAAAAAAACAAAAACTCTTGTATCAGGATGGTGTTATAACAGATCTTCAAGAAACAAAAGATGCATTAGTCAGTGCATCAGATTTGCCATTATCAATCCTCATTATAGGAGTTGGAGGAGCTAATTTTAAAGAGATGGAGGTAAGTATAAATATTTCCTTAAGATTCTTACAACTATACATATATGATCTTGCTTAAACTGTACGGCTTGTATTTTAGATACTAGACGCAGATAAAGGAAAAAGACTGGAGAGCTCAAGCGGACGATTGGCTTCACGAGATATTGTTCAATTTGTAGCACTTAGAGACGTCCAACGTGAGATTTGTTTGATATTAAAGTTTAACCACAATGAGAAGGCTATGATGAATTATATAATATAATGTGTGTTGTGTTGCAGATGGAGAGATCTCAGTGGTACAAGCACTTCTTGCAGAATTGCCTTCACAGTTTTTGACGTATATGAAAATCCGTAATCTGAAGCCAATTCCTCCTCCGTGATTTCCGGCAGAGGAAAGCGTGTATATATTATACAAGTACGCCTCTCAGCCAAACGCTGCCGTTTTAAAGCTATTACTTTGGCCTTCTTAAAAAAAGTCTGAATCTGGAAAATATAAAAGGTTTCAAATGAAAGAGATTGAAAAACATATGCTTGTTTTTTGTGGTCCCTTCGACGTTTGAAAACTGAAGGGATCATTTGTGTGTATATTAAGTATTTCTTGTATTGCTCAACAATAATGAACATTCAAATCAACCGTAATAGTTCACTGGAGCTACAGATGAAAAATGTTTTGAATTTTTTTACATGTATTATCAACTAATGATTTGACATATGAGAAAAACTATGGTCCAAAAAAGTCGTAGGCAAAGACTTCTAAATGAAATTAACAGAAGAATAATACTAGAGTAATTTACGCACAAAATTACGTTATTTTTTTAATTAGACATAAATACAATTGTTTATTAAAATTATAATGTTAGAGTTTAATATTTAATGCTTGAGTTTAGTTTTTAATTATTTGGGTTGAGTATTTAGTGGTTGGGTTTAGTGTTTAATGTTTAAATTTTATGTAATTTCTCAAAAATATTATCTAATTTTTAATTTAATTGAGTTATTAAATGGTAATTTTATCTTAAAACAATTTTAGTGGTATTTGTGGAAATTAAACTTAAATTGATAATATTTAAGAGAATTTCCCATAATACTATAGTGGTAATAAAATAGCATAAATAATTAAATTATACAAAATTTCTTAATTAACACCAAAAATTTAGTTTATATTTTGTTTTTATTTTTAGCCAACAAATTGTATACTTTCGTTAAATAAATGACTGATGAAGACAATTAACATGCAGTAATACTATAACTTATGAAATTTATTTCATTTTTATCAAAAAAAAAAAAAAGAAAAAAAAACTTAAGAAATTTGAAGATAAATATAAATAAACCG
>KE158301.1:81261-95941 GCA_000411055.1 Leavenworthia alabamica
AATAAGTAGAACATGTACACACATATTGTTAGTCAAAGTGTCTGTGGATTACATTTACAAGTCTTATATATCCTTTTGTTAGTTGTCACACATTGTACATAAGTTCTTTACCTGTCAACTTAGTTAGCTGTTGACTTTTTGGGTCAAAGACTTATTCAAACATCAAATTTTTTAAATAAAAGACAGTAGAAATAAGTTAGGCAAGAAGAGTTCCATAAATTAAAAAGTTAAAATAAACACCGTCTTGCGAAAGTAGAAACGTACGTGTGTTCACGACGACACTTACACTAGCAACTAAACTATGTCCTAAAAATATAGTAATATCAATTTCATCATATGAAAAAATAATATTCAGTAGATGTCTACAACTTTATGATGTTTTCGAGATTCCCTGATTTTGTAAAGATTATTTTAGTTGTTTATTTTCAACATAGTTTAAACATTGTCATTCATCATATACATAATACGAATTATGTAATTGGTTTAAATAAATTAGCTTTTTAATTAACAATATCTTTCATTTTGAGTGTGTACACTGTACAGGTTTCGTGGATTTGAAGGTTTTAAAACGTTTTTTTTTTTTGTTACAACTTTTAGCAAACCGTCATTAAAAATAGATTCACTTCTCACGTACGCAACCTCATATTTCCAACTTTTAAAGTCACGTTTAATGAAACTTTTGCATTTTATAGATTTTATAATCGCCTTTGTATTTCTATCGAGTGTCGGTTTTTGACAAAGAAACAAAAAAAAAACAGAAAACAAATTATTGTCGGTTTACATTACATTTATAAGAGAATTATTCTATATTTTATCAAATAAAAAATACTGTTTCTTTCCCTCGTTCCTTGAATCTGTTAATAACCTTTTCAAAAATTCAAATGATTAAACAAAACATTATTATGCATGCATTTTTCCCTCTTTTTTTTTAATTCTTTTTACTCTTGCATGTTTAGTTTTTTAATGTCGTTTTGTATGGCAATGTTATTTAATATCACACTTTTTGATAATCAATAACACATGCATTTTCCTCGTTTATAAAATATTAACAAACATTCTCATTTTATACATGTCTTCATTTTAACCCCCCAAAAAGGTTGATGGATCACATGAAACTGAAAGCAAATATTAAACACAAAAGAATATGCAAAAAGGAAAAAAAAAATCAAACATCAACGTAATATTTTTTAGGTCATATGTTCACACGAAACAAGACTTTCTATATATAAAAGACTCATAAAATTGCTAAACCCCAAAAAAAACTTTACTCTCTCTCTCTCTCTTTCTTCATTTACTTCGATTTAGTTTCTTCTCCTTATGGTCTTACATCAAGAAAAACTAAACAACCCTAAATGGATCCTCGAATGTATGGGAAGAGCTCCTTCGGAGGCGATGAATCTGAGGAAAGAGAAGAAGATGAGAACTTGTTCCCTGCTTTCTCGGCCCGATCTCAACACGACATGCGTGTTATGGTCTCCGCCTTGACCCAAGTAATGGGAAATCAAGAAAGCAACTCTCATGATAACATGAGCTCACTTGATAATCCACAAGACCCTAATCAACAAGTTCCTCCTACTCATCAAGACCAAGGTATAAACATATATATATTTATATGTTGTGTCTTTTTTAGTTGAAGTTTCAATGAGGACTATATAGGTTATTTTATTACCAAAATGTGATGTGCCTTCTTTACATTATAATACATACACTTTCCATATTAAATGTTTACATGTACCATTCATACAAGAATGAGTAGACCTTATCAAAGATATAATATTGATTAATATGTTAAGGGAACTTGAGGAAGAGACACTATAGAGGAGTAAGGCAAAGACCATGGGGAAAATGGGCAGCTGAGATTCGAGATCCGCAGAAGGCAGCACGAGTGTGGCTCGGAACATTTGAAACAGCTGAATCCGCGGCCTTAGCATATGATGAAGCAGCTCTTAAGTTCAAAGGAAGCAAAGCCAAACTCAATTTCCCTGAGAGGGTTCAACTATCAAGTAACTCTACTTATTACTCCTCAGGACAAACTCAACAAGTCGAACCGCAAAATATACCATATTATAACCAATATTATCAAGAGGGGAACAGTAATGATATGCTAAGTTTTAATATGGGTGGTGGATATGGTAGTACTACTACTGCTACTACAACTTCTTCGTCTTCTGGTGGCTCTTCTAGACAACAAGAAGAGCAAGATTATGCTAGGTTCTGGCGATTTGGGGATTCTTCTTCCTCTTCTCATTCTGGTTTTTGAAATTATTAAGAGATTTAAGTTACTACTTGTGATGAAGTTATGATGTGTTTCTCGTTATAAGAAAAATTAAAGTGATTCTTCAATGTCTATTTAGTGTTTGGACGTATAAAATTATAAAATATGAAGATTGATTTCGATTTTATTTGATGCAAAATGTTTGGTTGTGACAACATAAACTCACTCACCATATAAACTTAACGCAAGATAAAATTCATACTTAGGCTTAAAATCTAGTTGCTAAAAACCATTTCACTAGAAACTATATATGTCCTTGTAAACTCGTATGTTTATATATATTATCTTAGTTACTTCATTGTACAAATGCAAAAGATGAGTTGACTTTACATGTTTTTTCAAAATCAAAATTAGTTTAGCGTGTGAATCACACAATTCGGCGCCCGACATGAAGACTTCAAAGATATCCGAACTTCATCATAAAATAGTTTTCTCATTTAATTGAATAATAATTCGTAAAATGATCCAAACCTAAATATTATATCGTGTGCTGAGAGAACCACGCGCGGCTTATACGCGTGTTAAACACCGTTACAACTATATTAAGCGTTATCGAATCTCACAACGCATATGTCAGGCAGTCTTGTGATCAAACCCACTTGGAGTCTTGGACTTTGACTTTTAAGTCGTAGACCACTTGGCTTAGTAGTGGAACTATATCAAATTAAGTAATTAACTATAAACTTAAATTAAAAAATCCACGAAATTACATATGTATTTGAATCTCTTGATTAAATTATCATAAATATTTTTTTTGTTAATTTACTTATATAATAGAGTTATAGTATAACACCAATACAAGGTATGATCTAGGGGAGGTTTTATTAGTCAATACATATTGGTATGAAGATGAAATAGACAGTTGTTGAAATCTCAGATAATTCAACTCAACAGTATAGAATTCAATGACTATTACCTAAGAATCTTTTGTAATAAAAAGTCAATAAAATCTAAAGGCTTTTAACAACTTGCCGGTGAGTCGGTTACCACACTCCGGCTAAACCAACTCTTGTCTCATTTCAACCTTTGCGGCTTTCTCCACCGTCTTCACATTCACTTTCAAACTTCTTTGCCTAAAAACTAACATTTCAATGATTTACTTCTGTTGTTGTATTAATTCGGTATGCAGCCTCTAAGCATTCTTTAGCTCTATGGACCTTTGATTGGAGATAGAAGCTTCCGTTTTGTGCATTGTGTTCAAACAACTTATCATACTTCTGCAAACATATTCAATAACAATGTTAATAACAAAAACATTTATCGGCCCATATATTGTTTCCAACAAGCCTGGCCCATTAATGACTAACAGTATTTTGGGTTATTGCAACATTTTTGGGAAAACTGCGTATATAATAAATTAGCTAAAAAACAATAACAAAATAGCCGAAAGGACTAAATGAGAGACTCATAATTAATTAAGACAAGGATCAAGAAAAGCCCATATAACAACCCAACCAAACTAATAATGTAACTCGCCGCCACATNGAAGAGCGTAACAGTGGACGTAGTGACGCATTTTGGGCTTGTTTATGTAACTTGCTCCTGATTTTTTTGCGTACCTAAACACTTGGTTCGTCACCTATTTACAAAGTTTCCATAACATAATTAATAACAGTTAGCATTTAATAAATAAATAAAAAACTATGATATATAGTAGAAATTAACCGAATAATTACGAATTCTCAAACCAAGTTCTCAGAATATTTTATTTTTGAAAAAATGACTGGGATATTTTTAGTTGTGAAATATATATATATAACTGAAAACAAAAAATAATATTAATGAAAAAATACCATTTTTATTTTTAACTGAAAACAAAACTATAACCCTCTTCAAACAAGACACCTAAACTACACGGAAATAATAAAACTTATAATCAATAAAATTGAAATTGACAAATTTAGAAAGAAAACAAAAAAATAGATTTTTTATTTGGATATGCTTTCTGTAACCTCAGTTTTTAATAACGTGCTTCTGCACAAGCAATGGCACAGAGCTCATGGATTCTGTACTATCGTCACTAGAGGATACTGATAGAAGACACTTTATTATCCGCTGAGTAATAGCCTGTTTCTAAGTTATTATACATAAATATATAATATATTACATATACACAATAAATATCGCTATTTATTGTTTAAATGTTTAATATCTCTATGTGTATATATCATTTATGTGTGTGTATGCATTCAAAGATTTTGGATACTGTATCTGACTATCTCATGTCGGTTTACCCAAAAACAAAAGAACAACTGTGTTCTTACCCTAACTCGACACGTCTTCATAAGGTTTAATGTCAAATTTAAAATGAAATGTAGCCAAATAAATAAAAACTTATTGAAAATCTAATTTGTGACTTGTCAAAGTTACTTTTCTAACAGCTGTCCATGTTTGTGGTTACAGTTTCCCTATTTCCGACACCAATTTTAAGTAAGAAGTATAGAATGTATGGCTAGGATTAGATCTTTAAAGATAAAGAAAGATACCTTGGTGGGACATTTCTCGCCACGATCTTTAGCTATTGTCTGAACCTGAAGAAGGAACTCACGACATTGTTCGTACAAATG
This sequence comes from Leavenworthia alabamica, assembly GCA_000411055.1. Classification (NCBI taxonomy): domain Eukaryota; kingdom Viridiplantae; phylum Streptophyta; class Magnoliopsida; order Brassicales; family Brassicaceae; genus Leavenworthia; species Leavenworthia alabamica. The sequence continues at coordinate 86,104 of KE158301.1, forward strand.
AAACAGGTAATCTAAACCGTTCTTTTTGCCACGTGCTACTTCCCCAGGCTCCGTTACAATAAACGGATGCTCTCTTTGTCTCTCTGTCCCTAATCCTCCGTTACTGTTATCCATTCCATCTTCATCCTCAACCTCGTTGATGTCATCGTCTGTTTCAACTGACGTCATCATCGGTTTCTTTCTCCTTCTTTGCTGTTGCTTCTTCATCTTTCCTTTAGTTGCTTCCCAATAACCACCGTTATTCCCCACCGCATCAGTCAGGTGATCTTGTTGTTGTACCGGCTCTTCTGATAAACCTGTCCAATCATCTACATATATTTTGTCACATTCACAAATATTTATGATATAAACGTTAAATTTATGCTTAGATGACTATACTCTATGAGTTTTATACATGATATTAATTCTTGTACTTCTTGCACTAGGTCTAATTAATAAAACCAGACTACGACTGCAGACTCTATACACATAAAATTCTTTTATCTTGGATAAGTGTATAGTAAACAGTTACACTCGAGAGCCTCAAACATTTGCAATGTGAGTTTTATAACAAAGACTTAGTCATAAAATTATGTTGTTCATAACTATCATATATATAACTAAATGTGACAATATGTTATTGGGAAGATTCATACATAATATTTATCAGCCACGATCAAGAACATATATATCCCATATATAGAAGCCTAACATATATATATATACATAAATGTAGACATAAATAATACACATAAAACAATGTTTTGTATATATTCAACATATATAGTAGTACCTTCTTGGGAGAGAGCATCAAGAGCGTGATGAGTTCCGGAATCACCTGCGGCGGAGAGTAGCAAATGACGTCGTCTAGAAGATTCCTCCTCCTCTTCTTCTTGCAATCTTCTCCGTTCAGCTCTAACGGCAGCTTTGATACCGTACCGCTCACCAACAAGAAGCTCCCACCGAAAGATATGAGAGAGGCTATTCATCATTTCCTCAAGCTCCTCGTCCCTCATACCCACAAGCGTGCTCGCCGTAAAACCTAACTCGGCTATCTTCGCCGCCGTGTAAAAACGTATCCCGTAAACACCGAACAATCCCTCTAAACCACCAAGTCGCGTCCCAAAAGCCGCTGACTGTACTGTTGCTGGCTGTTGCTGTAGTGGNTGGGTTCCATCGGAATAAGCCACTCGTAAAACCTTCAGGATCCATAGTCTCTATCACTCTCTTTTTTTTCTCTCTTTCTTGACTCTTTTGAGCAGATAGCTTTATTGTAAAAATGACCTGTCGAGCAACTTCTATATATACAACAGTAAAGAATCTAAGAAACTAAATACTAGGTTATTGTATATTCTTTTTTTATATCGCTGTTTTTGCAATAAAGCATTTATGTAGTGTGATATAAAAGAAATATCAAATATGTGTCTTGCTGATAAATTGACAGTTGTGACTAAACAAGTCAAACTTTTTCTTTATCCACATTCTTTTTCTCTATTTCTGATTATGACCGTTAGTAAATTTGACACGTAAGAATGTAAAATGATTAGAGTTTTTACTGTGATGATCCTGTTCTATTATTTTTCTTTTTGTTAACTTTTTGCTATAGATAAACACAACTTAATAAATGCAATATTTATTTACAACAAATGTAACGTTCATTTATTTGATTGGAGACCAAAACCCAAAATTAATAAAAAGGAAACTGACAAGTGCCAACTCCAACGGAGAGAGTCAGGTGTGTTTCAGTCTATCTATCTAGTCCCATAAACCCAAAGTCTAATCTCTCCTACGATTCCTTACGTTACGTGTTGTCATCTCCCTCCTTATCTTTAATTTACCTTTATACCCTTCACTTTTGTTGTTGGTAATGAAAACGTTTCCAAGTTATAGAGGGGCAGTCACCAAAAACAATTATTCTATAATTTCATAATTTATTATTTATTTTTATTATATTTGAAAGATACCATATTATTTAGATTAGTTATTTTTGGTTAATTAATTAAACTACCAGTTAGCATAAAATAAACCCACTATCAAATTTTATGCAAAATTTATATTTATATTTAATTATTGAAAATTTAGGACTGAAACTAGGATTGGACATTGGTTACGCAACATGGTCAATAAACAGTGACCACAAAAATATATACAATAAACAAAAACAAACGAAATTGGAATTGAGCCGATAAGAACACTAAAAGTAGCCAATGAGGAAACGACAGGTCAAATCGGAGTTCTGAGAAACTGCTCTTCTTAATGTTTAGTCTGTTTTATTTGACTCTTCCTCTCGGTCCCTGAGTTTCCTCTTAATTTTTTTTTATTTGCATTTTATTTTATTTTCAATTTATTTTACATTAATCTATAACATTACTATATATATAAGTATTATTATATATCATCATCATCTTCATCATTGCGAGTTGCGACTTCAATACTGTGTTACTACTGTTATTTAACTGTTGGAGTTTTAGAATCCGGACAAGATTGAATAATGTGTTCTAAAGACCCTATTTTTTCAATATTAATTTTTTATTTGTAAAATAAATTCAAATTGAGTTAATAGAGATATGAAGTGTTTTAAACTGATATTATCTTATTTTGTTTGAGAAATGTCAAAATTATAATTAATAAAATCATCTATAATAAATATTATTATTTAGTTTTTTAAAAAGTTTGAACTTTATTTTTCTAATTTGAATTACCCAATAAAAAATGTATTGGAAATAATAAATAAAACAATTGCACATTGGGCCCATTTTATTAACGGGCTTGGAGATTGCATTCTTCTTAGCCTGTCCATTACATTTTTATTAAATAATATTTGTTACTTTTTATAATTTGCATATTTTTGTAAAAGTATTAAAAAGGTCGGTGACGTTGACTGCTCATCACATCTAACAGCTTGTGTTGTGTATTCTGCGAAAATGGATCGGACTAAAACGACAACGTTTAAGCGTTGGACGAATCTTCTTCCACTTTCTTCCTCGTTTCTTTGCATCTTCACATGAAAATCAAATCGCTGTGCTCTCGCTGTCAACTACAGGCGTGATCTTAGCAACTAAGTCTACTGACATTTCAACTAAGCCGATCTTCATTCATATACTTATATGTGTAATTCCTATAATCTAGAATTTTGGTGAGGGATCAAATTTCTGACGTATAGAAATGAAGTTATCGAGCTGGATTTTGATCTTCCTTGTTTGTAACGTCACCTTTTCGACGATTTCTGGTTTCCGTCTGAGTCGGAGTCAACCAACTGAGCGAATTTCAGGTGTTTTGTATCTTTCTCTGTATCTCTATGCATATTAGGTTTAATCTATGGATTTGGTGCAATGATTAGTTTTCACTTGGATTCAGCAGTTACTTCTCAGGATTCTCCGTAGTGAGATTGTTTGGTGGATCATTAGTTAGTTTGCTAATCTATTGAAGATTGGGGTTTCTTCTATGATAGACTTTCATTTTCAATCATTGATCTGGGAAAAATTGCCTATTGATTTGTAAATTGTTGATGATTATTTTGAATTTTCATTATCTTTGAGATTATTTTGTTAAGCTGCTTAGTTTATCTTTTTACCTTACTATGCATAGCCCTTGCTTATGGCATCAGCTTTTGAATGTTGAACTCTTTTTTCCTCTGATGTATAGGTAGTGCTGGGGATGTGTTGGAAGATGATCCAGTAGGAAGACTAAAAGTCTTTGTTTATGAGCTTCCTAGCAAATACAACAAGAAAATACTTCAGAAGGATCCAAGATGTCTCAACCACATGTTTGCTGCCGAGATATATATGCAACGGTTTCTTTTGTCAAGCCCTGTTCGAACACTTAATCCTGAGGAAGCTGATTGGTTTTACGTCCCTGTGTATACCACTTGTGATCTCACGCCTAATGGGCTTCCTCTTCCCTTTAAATCTCCACGAATGATGAGAAGTGCCATTCAGCTCATTGCTTCCAACTGGCCATACTGGAATCGCACCGAAGGAGCTGACCATTTCTTTGTCGTGCCTCATGACTTTGGAGCCTGTTTCCATTATCAAGTAAACAAGTCTTCTCTGAATCTTTTTTCTCTTCATGTCCTAATTAGGCTTTGCGTTATCAATGCTTCTATGCTATTTTGGACGACTGTTGTGTTATTGTTGAACTTTCTTTCTCTAAATTAACATCCAGTTCTGCAAGTTGAGACGAAATCACTGTCATATAAATATCTTAACCAAATTCCTACTTCATAGTCATGTCTACAAATTCAGATACATCTCTGTTTGTGTTTGAAAGATCTATGCTGACTTCTTAGGCCTCAGGGTTGTCTCATGTTATCTCGAAGTTCCTTATGGACTGAACAAGGAACCAGAAGTCTAGTGTTCATCAGATCTTAATGCTTCCATAGTCATTATTCCACTCTCTATAATGGCAATGAACTCACAAAGCCTTTTTGATGCAGCAGGAATTGTTATCTGTGATAATAAAGATTTGTGCCTAATATAATGCTAACCTGTACTGCTGATCTCTTGTTTGTGTTTGACCGCAGGAAGAGAAGGCAATAGGAAGAGGTATACTACCCTTGCTTCAACGGGCTACACTGGTGCAAACATTTGGACAGAGGAATCATGTTTGCTTGAAAGAGGGTTCAATCACTGTTCCTCCATATGCTCCACCACAGAAGATGCATTCACACTTGATTCCTGGGAAAACTCCTCGATCCATCTTCGTTTATTTCAGAGGATTGTTTTATGATGTGGGAAATGACCCTGAGGGTGGCTATTATGCGAGGTAAGTTTTTCTTCAAAGAATGTTTAGCTATGTTCTAAAAGAATTTCACAAAGTCTCCTAAAACTGTTCATAATTTCTTCACTGATTTAGAATTCATATAAAATTTAACAAAACAATGAAGATTCATATACTCTATTTAGTGCCACAAATTGCTCATATAATCAGCAATTATGTTTTGTTTGTCAAACGGGCACAGGGGTGCACGAGCAGCTGTATGGGAAAACTTCAAAGACAATCCACTGTTTGACATATCAACAGAGCACCCAACAACATATTATGAGGACATGCAGAGAGCAATCTTCTGCTTATGTCCACTTGGATGGGCCCCCTGGAGTCCAAGACTTGTAGAAGCCGTGATCTTCGGTTGTATCCCTGTGATCATAGCAGATGACATCGTGTTACCATTTGCGGATGCAATCCCTTGGGAAGATATTGGTGTATTTGTGGATGAGAAGGATGTTCCTTACTTAGACACAATACTAACATCAATCCCACCAGAGGATATCTTGAGGAAGCAGAGGTTGTTGGCAAACCCGTCGATGAAACAGGCTATGCTGTTCCCACAACCAGCTCAACCAGGGGATGCGTTTCATCAAGTGTTGAATGGGTTGGCTCGTAAGCTGCCTCATGAAAGGAGTGTGTATCTGAAACCAGGTGAGAAACTGTTGAACTGGACAGCAGGACCGGTCGCTGATCTGAAGCCTTGGTAAGGAAGAGATCAGTGTTGGAATTTGATTGAATGATTCTATTGGTTGTTTCTCTTCTTGTTTCTGTATTTTGTAGAATGATAACCTTTTTTTTGTTATGTAGAAGGGAAACGGTTTCATCATTTTAATGAAACTATAATACTTGAGTTTGACATCTAATGAGACAAAGAGAGAGCTAAAATTTGTTATTGTTCTTCTATCGTTTTCAATTTGTATGCATTCAAGTGAATGTGGAATCGATATGAAAACTGAAAAGAATGGTAAAATGGTAATAAAGTTAAAAAAAAATCCGACCTGCCGGAATCGAACCAGCGACCTAAAGATTGTCTGCTAACACTACAGTCTTCCGCTCTACCAACTGAGCTAAGGTCGGCTACTAATTAAGTTCCATCTTATATATAAATAATTCTTAGCGATAAAAATGATTGGCCGCCAAATAATAGGCTAATAGCCTAATAGCTCATAACAGGCTAGCCACCAAGTGTAGTTGATATTTCATTTTTGAGAAACTTCGACATATTAAGTAAACTATTTAGTCCAGTTGTCAAAAAAAAAGTGAACTATTTACTTATTTAGTCCCTCCCCCACCAAAAAATTCTTTCAGTAATAGTAAAACTTATAGGTACACTTTATCTAACCGGTTCCTACACTTGATTCGGCCGGTTATATAAACCTAGAGCAAGTAGTAGTAATTAATGAAAAACGTTTGATGACCTTCGATTAAATTTAATCTATGGTCGTCTATCAATTCATCATCATCCATAGAACGGATGGATAATTATGTAAATATAACCGGGGTTTGTGACGAAAGCGATGACGTCAAGGGATACACGTGTCACCTAATAACGATGCTTCATGTCCCTACGTCTCTGGGGAAATATCCACAGTGCATTCACCAGATGGATGATAAATAGACGACTGACTGATTCTCGAATTGTTCCTTACAATAAATAGAATAGAGCGGGAAATATATCTATTGGATCTAAGAATTTTCCGGTTCGTAAAATTGATCATCTCTTTCCTTTTATATTTAATTTCGCAATCGATTTCGTTTTTGTTTGTTTGTTTCCTCTATGTGTTTGATTTTGCAGTCGGATTCTTAGACTTAATTTTTTTTATTATTTTTCTGTGTATGATTTACCAATCGAATTTTAAGGTTTTGGAATATACTGGGTATAGAGATTACCAAATATCGTTTCGTAATGGATACGTATCATGTCTCTCTGTTTATGTATGATCTGAAAAAACCAGGTTTTAATTTTAGATGTTCGTGTTTCGAAACTTGATCTTATTTGAGAACGCTATGAGCTAAATCAAATAATAATAGTAACTTTAGAGTTAAACTAAGAGCATGATGTACAAAAATCTTAGGGTTCAAGTGGTTTAGAGTTTAGATTCTGAGATATTTATGAATTTTTTGTTAGCTGAATCTTATTTCTTAACCACTCTATAATGTTCTTGTAAACAGGAAAAAAATGGCGAGTTATCGCTGGATCTCTTCCTTAGTTCTTCTTCTTCTACTCACATTAAGCATATCACCAAGCCAAGGCTTTATAAGGTTAGAGAACAAGATTAAATCTTCAGTTTTCTTATCACCAAAACTTGAGATGAATCCAGGATCAGTAGCAAATCCATACCTTTTCGATATCGATTTCCCAAGAGGACATATCGGCCTTAAAGCTTTTGATGCTCAAGTGGTTGATGAAGCTGGCAAACCTGTCCCTTTACATGAGACTTATCTTCACCATTGGATTGTTGAACCTTACTATGTGCGTAAAGGTTCTAAGCTTTCTCAACGAGAAATGCTTAAGAATCATGGATTTTCTAAGCAAGATCACGGAAACAATCTTGATTCAAGATCTGATATGATACTTGTTAGAAATGGAGGGTTATGCAATGGAGTACTCAGACATTACTTTGGTTTAGGATCAGAAACTCGCAAAACCTCTACGTATCTTCCTGATCCTTACGCTATTGAAATCGATAATCCTGAGGATACACCTGATGGATATGAATTCAAATGGTTGCTCAACATTCACGCTATCGATACAAGAGGTGTGGAAGATAGAAAAGGATGCATAGAGTGCCTTTGTGATCTTTATAATGTAACCATTGATGAGTATGGTCGAGCTTTAAAACCCAGTTACAAAGGAGGTTTATACTGCTGTTATGATAAGACTCAATGTCGGGTCAAAAACGGATTCGACAACAGAGCGAAAACAAGAACTCTGTATTTGAAGTATACTGTAACTTGGGTTGATTGGGACAGCTCTGTTTTGCCTGCTCAGGTTTATATTCTCGATGTTACAGATTCTTGGAGAAAACCAAAGGGTTCAGAAGAAGATAGCCAAGAACATATTTGTCATGTAAGTAAAGATTGTTCTTATCTGTTTAATGTTGCTACTTCGACTTCATTCTGTAATAAATTTCCGCGGTTTTGTGTGTTTCAGGTAGAATACGAGGTGGAGCCGTGCGAAAACAATGGCGATGAATGCGTTGACGTTAAGAAAAAAAGCTTAATGATGCCATTTAATGGGTATATTGTCTACGGTGTAGCTCACCAGCACGCTGGTGGTATAGGTGCTGCTCTATACAGAGAGGTAACTAACTATAAATACTGATTTAGTTTAAGCTAATTGCAAAACGAAAGGTTACTGAATTGAAACTGTTGTGTTGTTTGAATCAGAACGGTGAAGGTATATGTACTTCGATGGCAAAGTATGGTAATGGAGATGAACCTGGAAACGAAGCTGGTTACATAGTAGGAATGTCTTCTTGTTATCCTGAACCAGTGAAAGTAAGCTATGGAGAGACACTGACTATGGAGTTTAATTATAGTAATGCCGTTGGTCATACTGGAGTTATGGGACTCTTTTACATCCTTGTTGCTCAGCAGTTACCTGAACCGGTGAGCTACGTGCCTAAATTTTATCAGGTAAACCACTCGGTATTGGATCTCGGTTTAGGTTAAACCTGTTTCAATTCGAATACATCTTTGGAGATAATTGCCTTGTGATAATTATTTGACTTACTTTAGTTTTTTTTCTCACTTGCAGAGAAGCGTGAGCCTTTTAGCTTTTCTTGTGGCGACGGTGGTGGTGGCGGTTGTGGTTCTAATTGCCGCCGTGGTATACCGGAGACAAAACCGGGAAGATGGTTACGAATCACTTAGCACTTAAAAAGAGAGTAAACTATGTCTAATAGATATATATACGTGTTGATAGTGAATATTGTTTCTTTATACTAGGAAGTAAAATAAAAGAATACTTTGTTGTCTAGTTGTTAAAAAAAAGGTAACTATTTACTTATTTAGTTGCAGGTCATAATGTGAAATCTTTATTGACTTTAGTCTTATAAACTCTACCAAACCGGTTCCTTCACTTGATTCGGCCGGTTATATAAAGACACAGGAAGTAGTAATTAATGAAAAACATTTGATTAAATTCAATATGTGGTCATCTATAAATTCATCATCCATATAATTGGGGTTTGTGACGAAAGCGATGACGTCGCCGGTACACGTGTCACATAATAACGATATTTCCAGTCCTTATGTCTATGGGGACATATCCACATTGCATTCACCACATGGATGATAAGTAGACGTCTGACTAGTGACTGACTCTCGAATTGTTCATTACAATAAATCGAATAGAGCGAGAACTATCATTTGGATCTAAGAATTTTCCGGTTTGTAAATTTGATCATCTCTTTCCTTTTGTATTTAATTTCTCAATCGAATTCGTTTTTGTTTGTTTGTTTCCTCTGTGTATGATTTACCAATCGAATTTTAAGGTTTTGGAATACCAAACTGGTATAGAGATTACCAAATATCGTTTCGTAGTTGATACGTATCATGTGTCTCTGTTTATGTATGATCTGAAAAAAAATCAGGTTTTAATTTTAGATGTTCATGTTCGAAACTTGATCATATCTGAGAACGCTGTGAGCTAAATCAAACAATAATAGTAACTTTAGAGTTAAACTAATTAAGAGCATGATGTACTAAAATCTTAGGGTTCAAGTGGTTTTGGAGTTTAGATTTTGAATTTTTTTTATTAGCTGAATCTCATTTCTTAACCACTCTATAATGTTCTTGAAAACAGGAAAAAAAATGGTTCGTTATCGCTGGATCTCTTCCTTAGTTCTTCTTCTATTACTCACATTAAGCATATCACCAAGCCAAGGCTTTCTAAGGACTGAGAAGAAGATTAAATCTTCAGTTTTCTTATCACCAAAACTTGAGATGAATCCAGGATCAGCAGTAAGTCCATTCCTTTTCGATATTGATTTCCCAAGAGGACATATCGGCCTTAAAGCTTTTGATGCTCAAGTGGTTGATGAAGCTGGCAAACCTGTCCCTTTACATGAGACTTATCTTCACCATT
>ASXC01014454.1:0-10583 GCA_000411055.1 Leavenworthia alabamica
TATATATATATATATATATATATATGGTATATTTTGGATTCTTTCACATGTAGAGATTAGATTAGATTTGTGCTCTTTCATAAGATCCAAACTAACGAGAATGAGAACAATTTAATATTCAACCATTAGGCTTTTCTTACAGGAGACAAATACTATTCTTTTAAGTTGTCACTACTTCATATCAACCAGTCAAAATTTAAAAAATTAAAATTATAATTACAAACTTACCATAGCTCTCTTTGAACTTTATTTCATTAAATCCAAAATAACTAAAAGACACATATAGCCCTCTAATTGGTTGAAAAACACATCTCATGAATTTACGTAGGCTCTACAACTTAATTAAAGTGTGCATACTCCTTAAACTGCCAAATGTCATCCATGTTCCATATTGGATCTTGTGTCACATCCTCCTCGTACGTCGAATCAGACACGTGACAATGCTGCCATGTTAAAATGTCTGAATTACCCATGTACTCTTCTACACAAGGGAATGAGCTATTATAATCTTCACTCACACATTCACTACTATTCCCTCGTGATCCCTCCAAAGACATTGTGGTTTCAAACTCAGACAAATCCATGACTTGTGAAAAGTTATTCAGATCTACATGAGACATGGAAGTGGAACAATCCATGTTGTTGAAACTTAAATCCTGAGATAAATTGTTGTCTTGTAAAACAGGTCTAAGTAAATCAGGAGAAGTAGCTACTTTAGTAGTGTTGATATTTGAGTTCTTGTGGATCAATCTTGGAACCCATAAGCTACGGACAACTTCCAAGAACTTGTGACTATTGGAATCGATGTTGAGCTGACGTGCTTGTTTCTGGACTCTAGTTCTCCAGTAGTTTTTTATCTCATTGTCTGTTCTTCCCGGTAAATATTGAGCAATTTTGGACCACCTAAGAAACAACATGTTACACGTTAAATATTATATGGTTTTATAATTTTAAAGAGAGAAAACTAATTATTAACGTACCTATTACCCCATTTAGAGTGGAGCTCAAGTATTAAGAGCTGTTCTTGAGGAGTGAGATTCCCTCTCTTTATGTCTGGTTTAAGATAATTTAACCATCTCAATCTACAACTTTTACCTGTTCTGTTTAATCCTGTTATTTATTCAAAAAAAAAAAAGAGATAAAACTTTTAATACAAAAATGAGTATTATATTATGAAGTGAGAGTTAAAACAAAAAAAAAGAATTATAATTAGTGATTGCATTTTCTTGAAAAAAAAGCAAGAAATGTAAAAGAAAATAATAATATATACCAGAAGATTTAGCGAGTTGATTCCATAAGCCTTCACCGTTAAGAGCAATGTAATTGGTGAGAAGAGTGTCTTCCTCAAGCGTCCAAGGACCTTTCCTCTGCTCTACACCTTCTTCATTTCCACATCTCTTTTTCATTATATTTGACATGTTTTTTTCCTTTTTTTTTTAATTTATTTTTTTGTTTTTAAGTAAGCTTTATTTGTATAGAGAGAGAGTGTTTTGTGTTTTCATGAGAAGTTGATATGAAATGTAAGGAATATATAGAGTAGTGATATTGGATAATGTTCGTACTTTCTTATATAGTTATATCATAGATGCCAGACACCGAGGTTGAACCATAAATTATTCTTTTTAAAATCATGATTATTCTCTGTAATTTATTCAACCATTATATATTTAAAGTTTTGACGCATTTAAAATTGTTATATATTAGCTGGTATTATTTATTTTTCTTATTTTTTCAATAGTTTTCTTTTACATATAACGGTTTATCGGTTATAGAGAAAAATCTCTATATATGTTTATGATTCTCAATATGTCTACTGCTTATTATTTAAATATTACTAAAAAAATGAACACTATTAAAAAAATTGTTTAAGAATATAGTATTGTCCAATATATTTATATTATTTACTATATTATATATTAATAAATTATTTTAATATTCCAACAAAAAATAAATTTAATTATTTATTCAAAGAATACAAAATAAAATTTTAAACTAAATATTAAAACAATATTTTTAAACTAATTCTAATTAATAAATATATTCTATTTATATATTTGAACTTATATCCATTAAATTAATAAAATTATCATTATCTTTCAAATGAAATATTAAAATATATATTTATATAGTTGTATGTTATAATTTTTTTTATATAATAAAATTTTACTAATAATCATAATATTTATTATTTAAAAAATAAATTTTATAATAAATAAATAAATAAATAAGTCAATTAGTTTTATTTTAAATCTTTTAAATATACATAAAATATATTTTGCTTANCTAATTTTTATAACTGTTAAATGAATAAATATTATTATTAAAAAATATTAAAATAAAAAATATATTATTTATTTTTATAAAATATATAGATCAATAAAATATGTGGACTACCATCTAATTTATCATAATAATTTTAATAACTATTAGTAACGATTACAAATTTAATTATTGTTATCATTATATTTTTAGTTCTATTTATAAAATTTAATCAAATTTTATTTAAATAAAACTTATATTTTTAATATTTCATATACGGTATATATAATATGATCTCGACCTCGACCGAATATAAACCGAATAGTTAAATATTTCAAATTAATACTAAACTATCATAATTAAATTATCCAAATCTAAAACATCTAAAATAAATTTGATCAAAAATTTAATTTTTTAATCTATTTAATCGGACTCACAGTTTTATATTATTCGGATTCATATCAACAAAACTCATAAGTTCATTATTTAATTTTATATTATGAAGATAAATAAATATTATTTATAATATAATTAAAACACATTATAAATTACCAATACATAAAATATTATAAAAACTATAAAATACATTAATATTTTTTAATATATATTAAATAATATATTTATACAAACTAATCAAACTATATATTTTAAATATATTTTTAAGTTTATGATATACTAATTATTTTACTGTATTTTACTGTATTTCAAACTATATATTTATACAAACTCGTTTATGATATACTAATTATTTTACTGTATTATTAATCATGACAGGACTACGACGTCTAACTAGTATAGTCAGTAAATATACTTTTTTTAGTCGGTAAATATACCTATCGATTTTGTTTTCAGGGTTTATAATTGTTTCTACAGCATTACATGTTATATATTATCTATAGACAAAATTACTGTAATTTAGTGTTAAATAATTTTCTAGTTTTTACAAGTATTAAATTTTTGAAACTAAAAAATTCGATCCAAAATTTTATAAATATCAATATTAATAAAAATTTGCGTTATCCAAAATGTCTAAGCGTAAATAAAACAAGGGTAATTATCAAACGCAATAACGAACTAAAAGAACAAGTTTGCAACTTGTCAAAGGCTCAAGCATATAAGTTGGAGGAATGTAAAATCAATCAAATCTTGGCACCAGAAGGAACTCATATAGCTAACAGTTAAATTGTCAATCAAAAATATGCCAAGTCACTATCTTGGATTATGATATTTAAAAGCAACATATCATTCTTGAAATTATTCCTTTCACAGATTCTTGATAATGTGAGAAATATCTAAAGAAATTTGTTTTATAAAATATTTCAGGATAAGTTAAGTGGGGCAGAACCAAAGTGAAAAGATAGAGAAACACATGAAAATAAGCCTTATTTTGTTTTTGTTCAATATTTATATGGGCTGAAAAAATGGGTCTAGAAAAGTATGTGAACATTTGTATTTTTATGACCATCACTTAAGTTTTGGGACATCTAATTTTGTCTATTCTTAACAAAACAATTTTTTAGAACAAAACATTTACTTCTTTATTTGTTTCGCTTTTAAATGGCTATGACAGTAATATAAAATGAAAAATAGGAAAAACGAAACAAAATTAATGTGAAAGCGAGATATTCCCAACGTAGAGATGGACATGGATTTTTTCATTGTTTTCAAAGTTATAATTTTAATTTTGCAAGCTGCCGAATCTACTGTACTTGTAAGTTGTAACTTTGTTCTATCCCACAATTATTGGATTGGCAGTTGAAAGGCGCCTCAATGCTAACAAACATCGATAACATGTTGATAAGTGTTTGGTTTATAGTTTAAACAGACAAATTATTCTCATATGTCTTTATTAATAATTACTGTATAGTTTTAAATATTAAAAAAATTGTAAAACAAAATAATAGTGTAGCAAAACAGGCGTGGGAACATATGTTCGTTTATCTATATTCATTTTTTCATTTGCTTAAACTTATAAAACTTATTTCTTGTTTTTAAATTATGAGATTGGATACATACCAAATTTTACCTCTCTAGAATATATTTTTAAGATTTACCAAAAGAAAAAAAGGTATTTTCGATAACCAACCGAGTTAACTAGTCGTGGTACTTGAGTTTTGTCTGAATAAACTAATAATGCAACTCGTCGATCATTAATGCAATACCCTCTCTTTCAAATTTCACCATACTTGTTACATTAAAAGGGATACTCAAAAGGTCCCGGCAGATTAGATATATCTAACATTGAACATGTGTCCCACAAAATCTATTGCACTGTTGTAAATGGAAACCTAGTTACGGGTGTCTCTTTTGTCTCACACGCTTCTTTCTCCACAACTCACACAATACAAAGAGTAAATAACCAAATCATTTTAAAGAAAAAAACTAAAACTAATTAAATAAATTAATGTTGATCCTATATAAACAATCTCTATTATATAAACAATCACAACTCCATTGCAAGTTTTATAACAAATTTAGAGAGAACAAAAAAACAACAATATAAGTGTTTTTTCTTTGTAGATCTTTCATGGCACGGTTTGAGCCATATAATTACAATATTGGTCTTAATCCTTTCATAACAAAAATTAATCTAAATCCAGAGCTAATAAATCTGGACTCGCCAGCTTCAACTTCTTCAAGTTTCATGCTTCTCTCCAATGGAGCTTTAGTTGATGCCCATGACAATAATTCTCGTTTCTCCCCAAACTTATTGCATTGTGAAGAATTTTTTCCTTTCTTACCAACTCCTTTATATTCATATAAACATATACTTGTTCTTAAACTTAATGAAGCTAGCTAGTAATCACAGGTGATTCGGCAAGAAAAGGTGATAAGAACGAGAGTGGGTCGAAGAGAAGAAGAAAGAGGCACGAGGAGGAAGAAACAATGAATGAAGATGAGACTCAGAAGCAAAAAGATGTAGTTCATGTCCGAGCTAAGAGAGGTCAAGCTACTGCTAGCCATAGTTTGGCTGAAAGGGTAAATTCAACTAATATTTACTCAAACGCATTATTTTTGTTATTATTTTTCTTACGTGAATATAATATATATGTAATTTTTATTTACATTTTTGGATTCTTAATGGAAAGGTACGAAGAGAGAAGATCAACAAAAGGCTGAAATGTTTACAACACCTTGTTCCAGGCTGCTACAAGGTACTACAACTAAATTCCCACAAAACCCTAATTATTTTTTGTTTAATCATTAAGAAAACTCAAAAACAAAGTATGTAACTCTGGAGAAATTCTAGAAAATACTCTTATGTTATTTTTTATAACTTACAAACTTCTAACTTTTTATTTATTTATTATTATGATAATTTTGAAATTAAGTCACAAGTGTTCTAAGCTATTAGAACATTTATATACTATATACCGTCAGGTTTGGGAATTAACAAAAACAAAAACAAAAACAGCATTCATTTTTTTGGGAGCAAAACACAGGATTCATAAATTTACTATTTATATGAAAATAAATAATTTAACAATCCATTTTTGATACGTAACGCCAAAATTCAAGACAGAGGAGTCAATACGTAAATGAACAGATTATTTTGAATATAACAAAGAAAATTTTCCAAAGTAATATAATAAGTTAAAATGGATTTATTCTCTTTAATATATTAAAACATGTTTGAAGACAATGGGAATGGCAGTGATGCTTGATGTCATCATTGATTATGTTCGATCACTGCAGAATCAAATCGAGGTTAGGCCAATAAACATTTTATTTCTTCAATATCCCACTAAATTTTATAATAACCCAATGATAACATTCAATACTTAAATGGTTCTTTTTAACCAAAAATAAAAACTCCTGAATGCAGTTTCTGTCGATGAAACTCTCAGCAGCAAGTGCGTATTACGACCTTAATTCTTTGGATATAGAGCCAACGGATACATTTCAGGTTATTAAATTATCACATATTAAATCCATCATTATATTATATATCATGGATTAGTATTAATAATATAATAATTAATTGTGATAACAGGGAATAAATATGTACAATGCAGAAGAGATGGAAAGGATCTTAAGAGAAAATGTTGAAATACAACCTCCTAACCTCAGTTCAACATTACCCTTCTAAATTCTAATCATTAAAATTTATCAAATAAATTATTATAATTAAACTATATAAATAAGAAAAATATCACACATATATATTATATACGTTTATCATAAATATAAAACCTTATGAAGCTTATAGTTATATTTGTATATGTACCTTCTATGTTACAAACAAACTCTATTTTGAAATAACATATTATTTTGATATTACAAAGGAACAAGACACAACAATAACACTTGAAAACACAATACTCACACTTTTGTCTTGTAATAAGTCATTGAAGGCAAATTTGATTCAAAGCATCTACTATATGCTTCATCTGAGGGCGTTTCTCAGGGCTAATATTAACACATGCCATTGCAATCTTGAGCACAGCGATGACCTCTTCTTCAATCTCTGACTCTTCAGGCACCAAATAAGGATCCAAGATATCTGACATCTCTTTCTTATCATCTATACACATCTGTATCCACTTCACTATCTCCATTTCTGATTTACCCACAAACACAATCGGTAATCTTCCGGTTATCATCTCTAACAAGATGACTCCAAATGAGTATACATCCCATTTCTGTGATGGCTTCACTGTTACTTTCATGGCTTCAGGAGCTTGATAAAATGAGTTCAAGTTTGTAGATGGACCAACCGATGAGGCGTGGTTATTGGATGGTTGGTTTGTACTGGTTGTTGATTCCAATGTTCCAGCAATGCTAGAGAGGTGCATGAGTCCGAAATCCGAGATATGAGGCTCCATACCTTGTCCTAGAAGTATATTGCTGAGTTTTAAAGATCCATGAACATACTTCTTGGGACTAAACTCATGAAGATACACCAATCCTCTCGCGATTCCTCTCATTATCTTTAACCGAACTCCCCAAGACAATGGCTTGAATGATACCATACCGGGATTACCTAACAAACGATAAATCCAAGATTGAGTTTTGAATACACAAATATAAGAGTATGATCAGAGAGGTTAAGTCATTACCATGAAGTGCATTGGCAAGACTTCCATTAGGAATGTATTCATAGATAAGAAGCTTCTCCTCAACTGACCAATAATAAGCTTTAAGACTAACGATGTTCGGATGCCTTAGCTTCCCGATTGCTTCTACTTCTGTCTGAAACTCTTTACATCTTTGGGATCCTCCTTCTCCCAATCTCCTAACAGCTACGGTTAGACCATCTTCAAGAACAACTTTATATACAATTCCATTCCCGCCTTTTCCAAGAACGAAAGCTGAAGCCTTAAGCAACTCATCTAAATCCAAAACCATATGTTTATCTAACAGAACGAGATCATGTTGTGGCTCTAGATTATCTGAAGAAGGGGACTCTGATCCATCTCTTCTGAAACAGAAGGAACCTTTATTTTCTTTTCCTTCTTTCTCCAACACATAACCTTCCTCATCCACGCTGTTACGACGCGCACAAATCTTTAAGTAACAACAAGAGAAGAGGAATCCTACAATGCAGATTCCAATAGCATCACATACCACAATTGCAACAATAGCAGTTTTGCTTATACCTTCTCCTTTCTTAGCCCCTCCTTCACCATGCTCGTTCTCAGGTACAAAAGGGTGAGATGTTGAAGAGTTATCTGTATTTGACAAACAAGGATCTTTCAATGGAGGGCCACATAGCATTGGATTCCCCAAGAATGCAGTTGGTCCTCTGTTAACCAAAGCACCGGTTTGTGGGATTGGTCCACTCAAACTGTTGTAAGCTAGATCAACATAAACTTTCTCAGGCAAATGACCCAAGGTAGCTGGGATTGAGCCACTAAATGAATTATGAGATAAATCAAGAGTTCCTTGCAACCTACTCAATTGATCTAAATCATCAGGAATGAGACCATTGAGATTGTTGAAAGAAAAGTCAAGCTTCTCTAAAGAAGCCAAAGCATGACCAAATCCACTAGCAACAGAACCAGTGAGATTATTATGACTCAAATCAAAGTTCCTGAGCCTATTACACTCCAAAATCGATTCTGGAATCGACCCAGTAAGAGAATTACGAGAAAGATCTAAAATTTGCAGAAACTTTAAGTCACCAATCTCATTTGGAATAGACCCAGATAACAAATTCCCATAAAGAACCAAACTTTGAAGCCGTTTAGCTCGAAATAGCTCAAGAGGTAAGCTCCCACTTAGCTCATTGCTTCTCAAATTTAAATGACGAAGATTAGAGAGTAAACCCAAAGAAGAAGAAAGAGAACCTAAAAGTTTCTTCTTTGGGATACTAAGAGAAACAACAAGCTTATGATCATCACAAGTAACTCCATTCCAAGAACAAGGGTTTTGATTCTCAGAGTTCCAATTACTTAAACACCCTTCTGGATCTCTTAAAATAGACTGCTTGAGAGTCAACAGCGCATTACCTTCATCGTTCAAAGCATTCAATTCGCCATTAAAGTTCCAGATAACGAGAAACATGAATAAAAGCGATCTCACCGACATTTTCATGAAGCAAAAAAAATAGTAGAAATTAGACAAGAGTTTGATTACTTTTGAAAGAGAGAAATCAAACAGTTTACAGAGATTGATGATGAGAAGTGGAGAGAGAGAAGTGAGAGTGTGAAAGCATAGAAAAAGAGAGTTGATAGACGTTGAAAATAAAAAAGATTCGGCTTGCTAAGTGTAGTAGACCTTTGGACTTTGGTATCTATCGATATCTATATTTATATATTTTTAATGTATGTTATTTAATGGTAAATTTGTAATGTAAATTAAGACAACACTTGAGAATAATGATGACAAATGTTACAAAAGAGAAAGAAGGTGTTTTGCGGAGAAATTCATGCACTTCTTCTTCTTCTTTTTTAATCAAAAATCCATTCACTTTTGATGAAAAAAAAAAAAAAAATCCATGCACTTTCTTTCTCATAAGGAAAGTGTATTTAATTATGCCAATTTTATAATAACTTTGGTTAACATAATACTTCAATTTTCTAAGATAAAAGTGAAATATTGAAATACGTTATTCTTTCGATTCCGGCTTGATCGTTGAAGGTATTTTTGTTGTGTTTTTAAAAACTGATTTTTTATTATTTTCATTTATTTTTATTGATAAATTTCAAGTTATAAAATATAATGATTGAAAATAATACATAAATATTGGTTAATAATTATTAGAATAATTTTTTTGTGAAATAAATAGTATATTTAACACTAGTAGTTATTATTTTTAATTTATATGAAACTTTTTTAATATTAATATTATAGAAAAGAAGAAACTGGTTATTTCATTTGTCGTTTTCATAAAGGAGTAATGACTAATAAGTAATTGCATATATAATCCCTGTAATGGTTCAGTCAAATTATTAGTACTAGACTTAGTAGACTACTAGTTAACAGGAGTAGATGCAGTAAAAAAAAAGGTGTAATTAATTAAAAATAAAATAAAACCCTACTTCTACTTTTGCGTTTTGGAAATAATAGAGTGATTAGTACGGCTCGATGATTAAACCACATCTAATCTAATTATACTAAATGAGCAGTAATTTTTATAATAACTGCAGCATTATCTGATTGACACATCAGATTTTGAGTACGTGTCAACACCAGAAATTTTATAATTAATATTTAATTTTTAAATTTTTAAAAAATTTAACTATTTTTCTCTCACCTACTATTTTAATGGACCCCATCTAATTTACTTTTTTTCTTTATATTTTTAGTAGTCGATTTTTCAATAACATCAATCCTATTCTTTTGTTAAGTATTAAATTTTTAAAAAATTTCGTTAATTTATATTAAAAATATTGTTCTAATCATTATTTTTTAAAATTAAAAAATATCTCCTAAAAATAATCCTATATTTTAGCCAACTTTCTCACGATTTCAATCCACGATCCAACTAATTTATTTTATTTTATTTTATTATTTTGATTTTATATTTCTAATTAAATCAACTGTTTTTTTAACTCCACCATATACGTATCTCCATTTTTCTATTTCCATTTTTTCTATCTCCATTTTCTCTCTTATATTTACCTACAAATTTTATTTTCAAATTTTGCTATTTATTTCTTAGCAAAGTTTTTCTGAGTAATGAGATAAAAGGTAAGTTTATCTTATAATTTCTGTCATATTTTTATATTTCTTTGGCTTCTTACTTATTTTCTGTATTTTTTTATAAAAATTCTGGTTTTCTAAATTTTGTTTATAGAATTTGTTGTAAAAATTTTGGATAGTAAACGTGTTTTAAACATAAACCTAAAGTAAAATAGAAAATTCATTAATATCACCAA